>CM055896.1:88480998-88523553 GCA_029582155.1 Panopea generosa
ATGGAAATTAGGAATTTATTTGCAATTCTAATTTTATCGTTGCTAATTTTACTGCTCTGCAATTCTGCAAACACTGCCTCTATGTAAATAGGATCACAGCAGTTTTAAAAAGGTATCATTAATAATTGTTATAAAATAACACACTACTAGGAAAATTCTTTAATATTTTATCAATAGAGTTCATATTTACCCAACAAATAGCAATAGTATATTGTCATATTACATTTTATTCCATTTATATAGATTTGGTTTAATATTCAGTCACACCTGTGTAAGCGGTCACTACTGTTGAGAAGCGGTCACTTCTATTGAGAAGTGGTCACTACTGTTGAGAAGCAGTCATTTCTATTGAGAAGTGGTCACAACTGTTGAAAAGCGGTCACTATTATTGAGAAGTGGTCACTACTGTTGAGAAGCGGTCACTTCTATTGAGAAGTGGTCACTACTGTTGAGAAGCAGTCACTTCTATTGAGAAGTGGTCACAATTGTTGAGAAGCGGTCACTACTATTGAGAAGCGGTCACTACTGTTGAGAAGCGGTCACTTCTATTGAGAAGTGGTCACTACTGTTGAGAAGCCACTTGTCTTGAGCAGCCATCTCTTGCTTTTTCCTATTTCTATGCTTTCAGAGGAAATTTACCTTATATTAAGCAACAACCTGTCTTAAAAGGCCGCTTGTTTCGTCCCTGAACCCTTTACTCCATAGATACGCGTTTTCTCGCACCAGTCACAGAAGGCCTTTGAAAACAGTGCAGGAAGAGTTCAGATTGCTCGTAATGAGCAATCTGAACACTTCCTGCACTGTTTTCCACTCTGTCAGTTAGTATAAACATAATTCACCCAATAATTCAAAAGCCCTCTATATTAGAGGTGTCAAAAGGCGTCTATATTAGAGGTGTCCAAAGGCGTCTATATGAAATAAAGAGTTAACTGGGTGCTTAAACAGGTTTGACTGTACGTGACTGGGTTTGTTTCAGGCTGACGTGAGCATCATGTACATTGAGGACGGACAAGGCTATGAGATGTGTGACATGATTAACTTGTGTAAAATTCCGGACATATGTGGTAACCTCACCAACTTCTTCCCCAAAAGTCAGCCGGACAAGTGCCCATCCATGGTCAGAAAGGAACATTCAAACTGCCGGTGTCCCTTTAAAAAGGTAAGAGGTCTGTGGTGTTATTTAAAAGTTGAATGCAATTTTAAGTATTAAAATAATATAAAATCTTAAAACAATGATCATTGTGATAAAATTTATGACTTTTTAGGTCAGCTTTGAGATACAGTGTCATGGTCTGAAATAAAATACAAAAAATTAACTGTTACATTTATATTTGATTTAGTGTTTTTCCTATATCCTGAAGCAGGCAACCATTTATAGGACCTTAAAAAAACTTTTAAGCTTTAAAATTAACCAGGTATATTCATAAAGATCTAAGATATTACAGGTGAAACATGAAGGACAATAACAGACATGGGATGGTCAAGAAGTTGCGGGGCAGTTCGGATGAGAAGGAGGCAGACAGATGGGAAGGGACAGGATGGAGTGGGTTGGGATGGTATGGGACGGGACAGGCAGACAGATGGGATAGGATGGGATGGGATTTGACAGGACAGAATGGGAGGGGACAAGCAGATAGATGGGATAGGATGGGATGGGATTTGACAGGACAGGATGAGAGGGGACAAGCAGATAGATGGGATAGGATGGGATTTGACAGGACAGGATGGGAGGGGACAAGCAGATAGATGGGATAGGATGGGATGGGATTTGACAGGACGGGAGGGGACAGGCAGGCAGGCATATATGTCTTTTGTTATGCAATGATACATTATACATTAATGAAGCAGACAATTGATTAACTAATAAGTATTTTGTTCATGTTTATTTAGAACAGTTATGGTTTTCAAAAGTTGCATTTTCCCTCGACACAAATTCCAACGGAAGGTACCTTTAATATAACACTAAACCTGATGAGCCATGGAAAGCCACTTGGATGTTTTCAAACCCACCTGTGTGTCAAGTAGGTAGTTTACTTCAATTATTACATGCAAGTGACAAAACAAGAAACTGGGCCTGCTTAGATCAGTAGATAATGTATCACTATCAATCCAAGGATTGTGAGTTTGAATCCCCATCCTGCCACAGGTTCCGTGATTATTGATATACAACATTGCATCTCATTGTCATTTGTGTCTCGCCACAAGTGGGAAAGTTTTCAGTTACTTGCTCGAGTATGGGTAGCTTGTCGGGATCCTAGATAGAAAGTTTAGGTTAACTGATCATCTGTAAGCCCTTGATGGCATAAAAATGCTGCTAAGTAAATAAAGATTATACTGTCAAACAAATAACATATATGTAAGTATGTTTGGTTGGCAGTTAGATTTTATAAAAAAAAATAATTTACATTGACACTTTATAAGGATATATTTATAACATTTGTTGAAACTTATGTACAACTTAAAACACTTGTTGTTATTATGTTATGTATAAATTGTAAATTAAACATTGATTGTACTGATCATATGGTGAATGTACATGTATGACATGCAGATAAAGATGGCAAGGATCAAACACACAACACTTTGATCCTAGGTCAGATCAAGGCAGATCTCTAGACTGAATGTTTATAATTTAATTAAGTCTTCATCATGATTATTTTCATCATATGAAATAAATCAAAATAATCTTATTGAAAATTTAAATTTTTTTTAATGGGGTTTAACGCCATTTTCAACACATTTCAGGTTATATATATGGCATATCCAGTTTAACTGGTGGAGGTAGACCTCAGACTGAGTCAGACTGAGTAGAACTACTGTCCTTCCTCAAGTAACTGGAAACTTTCTCACATAAAGTTTTTGGAGCAAGAGAGTCTTGAACCTACGACCTTGGCAATGAGAGGTAAGTGAACTTGAGATGGAGCCTTAGACCACACGGCCACTGAGGGCCCCTGAAAATTTAATTCAGAACTATTATTAATTTTACTGTTGAGTAAGTGATATTTTGCAGTTCCCATTTCACATGAGTGATCTCAACTTGATTATACTGTACAAATACCAGGGTATTCTGTACATATACCAGGGTATTCTATACATATACCAGGGTATTCTGTACTGTACATATACCAGAGTATTCTGTACATATACCTGGGTATTCTGTACATATACCAGGGTATTCTGTACATATACCAGGGTATTCTGTACTGTACATATACCAGAGTATTCTGTACATATACCAGAGTATTCTGTACATATACCTGGGTATTCTGTACATATACCAGGGTATTCTGTACTGTACATATACCAGAGTATTCTGTACATATACCAGGGTATTCTGTACTGTACATATACCAGAGTATTCTGTACATATACCAGGGTATTCTGTACTGTACATATACCAGAGTATTCTATACATATACCAGAGTATTCTGTACATATACCAGAGTATTCTGTACATATACCAGGGTATTCTGTACATATACCAGGGTATTCTATACATATACCAGAGTATTCTGTACTGTACATATACCAGAGTATTCTGTACATATACCAGAGTATTCTGTACATATACCAGGGTATTCTATACATATACCAGGGTATTCTGTACTGTACATATACCAGAGTATTCTGTACATATACCAGAGTATTATGTACATATACCAGGGTATTCTGTACATATACCAGGGTATTCTGTACATATACCAGGGTATTCTGTACATAAACCAGAGTATTCTGTACTGTACATATACCAGAGTATTCTGTACATATACCAGAGTATTCTGTACATATACCAGAGTATTCTGTACATATACCAGGGTATTCTGTACATATACCAGGGTATTCTATACATATACCAGGGTATTCTGTACTGTACATATACCAGAGTATTCTGTACATATACCAGAGTATTCTGTACATATACCAGGGTATTCTATACATACCAGGGTATTCTGTACTGTACATATACCAGAGTATTCTGTACATATACCAGAGTATTATGTACATATACCAGGGTATTCTGTACATATACCAGGGTATTCTGTACATAAACCAGGGTATTCTGTACTGTACATATACCAGAGTATTCTGTACATATACCAGAGTATTCTGTACTGTACATATACCAGAGTATTCTGTACATATACCAGAGTATTCTGTACATATACCTGGGTATTCTGTACATATACCAGGGTATTGTGTACATATACCAGGGTATTCTGTACTGTACATATACCAGAGTATTCTAATTTTAACTTTGCATGATTTAAACCATGGAACTATATGGTTTCCAGAAATAGATGAAGTGAAAAATTGCTGTATGCCTCTTAAAATATCAAATTCCAAAAATTCTCAGTTTTAAAATTTGATTGATATAATTTAGTCTGGATTACAGTGTAAAGTTTGATCTACATATTTATAATTCAGTCTGGTCTATAGAGTTTAGTCTGGTCTATAGAGTTAAGTCTGATCAATATAATTTAGTCTGGATTAAAGTGTAAAGTTTTATCTACATATATATAATTTAGTATGGTCTAGAGAGTTTAGTCTGGTCTACAGAGTTAAATCTGATCTATATAATTTAGTCATGACTAAAGTGTAAAGTTTGATCTACATATATATAATTAAGTCTGGTCTATAGAGTTTAGTCTGGTCTACAGAGTTAAATCTGATCTATATAATTTAGTCATGACTTAAGTGTAAAGTTTGATCTACATATATATAATTTAGTCTGGTCTAGAGAGTTAAGTTTGATTGATATAATTTAGTCTGGACTACAGTGTAATGTTTGATCTACATATATATAATTCAGTCTGGTCTAGAGAGTTAAGTCCTGTCATCAGAGTTTAGTCTGGTCTTTAGAGTTTAGCCTGGTCTACAGTGTTAAGTCTGGTCTACAGAGTTGAGCCTGATCTATAGAATTTAGTCTGGTTTAAGGAATTAAGTGTGGTCTCTAGAATTTAGTATGGTCTATAGGATTTAATTTGGTCTGTGGAATACAATCTGGTTTACAGAATTAAGTCTGGTCTCCAATGGCTTAAGTGAGCTATTCTGATCACTTTACATACATCATCAATTCATCAATTGCTTGAAACGACTTCTTCTTTTCTTTTTGCCAAATTTAATGTAAGCAGTGCATGTATATATGAAGGTCAGTTCATATTCATGATTCTGGGCTCAAATTTTGGTTCTGTCCCAGTGGGTTTATCAGTGTTGTTGTTTTTTTGAAAATTCAAAAAGCTTCTTTTAAAAATACAAGGCCTGGAGCTTTGGTTTCTTGCATGTATTATCACTTTATTCTTTTCTCCTCTGTTTGTTCAAGTCATGTTCCAAGAGTCAAAATTGGCCCTGCCCAGGGGACTTACCAGTTCAACAAGAGCTTAACAGAGGATAAATTTCATTTAAAATCTTCTTAAGACGAGCCAGATTTGTTCTTAATTATTAAGTATAAAATTTTTATGATCCCCATGAGAAAGGTTTCAAATTTATTTCAAATAAAGTGCTAGGGTCAATGGGGTCCAGTAAAAGTGACTTTCACATTTACCTTGAATTTACTATGGAAACAGATACTTCTCATTTTTTTCATTTATATGTTTTACATAGCTTATCAATCCATTCAAAATTTGAAAAGAATTGACATGTGAAATCAGGTGAGCGACTCATGTATTAATTGGGGCTCTTGCTTGGTTTGGAATGGATATAATAAGATAAGAAAAACAAGAAGAAGATTTTTCATTGTTTATTATATATGACAAACTTGACAAAAGAAAAATGTATTATTCACATTCAAATTGAACAATCAATAAGAGATGACGTTTACAGGTAGAACAAACACATAGAACATTAGTGTATATGTCTGAGTTTTCATAAACATAATTTTATATTTATGTAAATGAAAAAATTCTTACTAAATGTCCATGTATACATTCTAATTGTAGGGAGTGTTCCTGAACAGTACAGAGAAGCAGATGAACAAGAAAAGTCAAATCTTACTTTTTTCTGAATTTTAAAAGGAGTATTTAGACCATTTGTTGTGATTGTTATTGGTCTTTTAGTCTTACATATGTAGCAAATCCTATACATTTTAATGCATTTTTATGTAAGAGTTTTTTTATTTTATACTTATTTTCTTGTTTTGTTATGTGACTGCCTTAATAATGTACTGTTGTCATTATGCTTGTGCTGTAACTACATGTGTATTTATGCTTTTATGGTGCTCATTACTTTTGTAATGTAGGTTAAAAGCTCTGCTATGCACATCTAATGTTGGTATATATGCCATATTGACTGAAAATAAAAAATATAATTTGATTTGATTTGATGGTAAGACTTGTCTGAGCAAAACTGACATCCCCTAGTTGCATTATGTATATGTTTTAATTCAATGACTGAAGTATCACCAAATATTTTCACTTTTTTAATTTACAATATACAAGCATAGTTGTGAATATTTATATAACTTATATGTTATCCCCCTTTATGGGAGCCTTTTGTTTTTGTGCTTTCCATCTGTCCATTCGTCTGTTACAAAATATCAACCAATGAAATCTTCCAGCATTTGTGATCAGATTTAGATGAAACTTGCTGGGAAGGATCAATGTGAGGTCTAGTGCATATCTCCATTGTGTTGGCTAATACTTGACTTAGTTACGACATTTTACATTTTCGGACTTATATATCTTGTAAGGAGAACTCTTCCGACATCTGTGATCAGATTAAGTGAACTTGGTGAGAATGGTTGGTGTTGGTATAGTCACATATCCTGTTTTCAATGTTCAATGATATTTGACTGAGTTATGGTCCTAACGCATTTTTATAATTCTCTTGAACCAACACTCGCATTTCAAGGAAACTTACTGAGAAGGATCAGTAAGACATTTATTTAAGCATATTCCTTTTGTGTTCCGGTCTATAATTTTGGGCCCTAATTTGTAGTCCTTTTCAATGTTGGAATAAGGAATCTTGTCTGTGCTTCAATTCTTCTCTTTAACTCTCAGTTGAAACTCACTGAACACTTGGTGGGAAGGATCAGCCTGAAGATACTCCCTTTTGCTTTCCAGTTCAGTGATTTTTGGCTGAGTTTTTTGCACTTTGAATTAACCTTTTTTTTAATGATAAATCTTAGCCTTGCCTCGTCTACGCAACATCAATCACATTATGACAACATTTGCTGTGAATGATTGATGCAAACCTCGATGTGCATATCCACTCTGTTTGTCAGTTCTGTTGCAGTTTGCTTCACAGCCCCGTCACAAGTTCTTAACCTCGCAAGTTTTGAACACTAACAATATCATTAGGTAGGGACATAGCTTTTTCCTTTACAAATTAGTTTTAGTTAAATGTTGTAACATTGTTGAAATGGTAACGAAAAAAATGCATAAAACAATTGAAATAAGCTTTAATATGTTATGTGTTCAAATTATGCCAAACTGTGAAAATTGATCACTTGTATCAGTACTAAATGCATGTACATTTTAAATAGCATTGTGTTCATTTTGATGAGGTCACACTTGGATTCTCTCCCCTTTCAACATAGATTGATCAGCAATTACACTTGGATTCTCTCCCCTTTCAACTCAGATTGATCCAGCAATAACACTGGATTCAATATACATTGTATAATCTACATTCTGTATGAAAAGGTGTTGAACTCAGTTAAAGAAAAGAGTCAAGGCACAGAAAACCACAAACATTTAAGTCATTGAAAGTGAAAGAGGATCATAATTATTATATTCTTTTAATTTTAGTATAAAATGTAAAAAAATCCTTTGTATGATAATTCAATTGATATTAGACCACAGCATGGTGTAATGGTAGAGTGTCTGCCTTACATGCGGAGGGATCATACCAAAGACTTGAAAAATAGCAATAGAAACTTCCTTGCTTGGCACTCAGCATTAGAGAGGATAGTTCTAGGGCAGGTCAGCCGCTGTCAGTATATTGTAACTGAGTGGGGTATCATACCATGTCTGCAGCATGATACTCCAGTGTGGCAGCGCTCAGAAAACTGTCTCAAGTAGAAACCATCACGATATGACTGAACAATTGTTGAAAGCAATAATTGACATAAAGGTAATATTTGTTTGATAACATTTTTTATAAAGAGTTACAGTGTGAAAATATATTTGTAAATTGTTTGGATAATATTGGAGTTTTCACATGTGTTTGGAGGGAGAAAATGACATAAAAGTTCAATCTGTGAAGATGCATAATACTGTTTTTATTATGAATTTAGATATATGTATTCATTCAGTACATTTAACATTATGTTGATAATATTATGAGTTACAGACAGAAATAAGAATATTATAAATAATATAAAGTTGTAGCTGATAGTTAATGCTTAATTTTCATATTTACTGTTATTATTTTATATAATGTATTGCTACAATTTGTAATATTTTTACTTTCAATGAATTCTATTTTTATATTTTACTTTGCCCCATAATAATGAAATACTGCTGGACAGACAGACAGATCTGTGTTGTGTTATAGTTCACGATGTGAATAATTATAGATTGTTGTTTAATTGTTATATTTATAGATCTAGGGTCGTCTATGGTTCAGTTTAAACTTATTTTTTTACTTCGATCTTGAAACAAGTCTTACAACTTAGAAAAATCATGATCAAAAATGTCTTCCTGGGTAGAATCATTACTTAACATATATGGAGAAAGGGTCTTGCTCAAGGACATCACATAGCCATGAGGGGGAATCAAATCCCAGCCCTTCGATCCTGGAATCGATGCTCTAACACTGATCTGAGGTGTTTTTTATTCAAGGTCATTGGTTTCAAGCACAGTTTGGTCAAACCATTTTATCAGCTGCTTGCAGAAGGACAATTAAGGTTATATATAACCTGCAATCTATTGAAAATAATTTTTAAAAAAAAGATTTTATCTTAAGCTTTTACTTCATAAGGACACCTTTGAACACCTCTAATATAGAAGGCTTTTGAAAACAGTGAAGAACCAGCTCTGATTGATTGTAACGAACAATCAGAACAGGTTCTGCACTGTTTTCTTCTCTATCAGAATAAATAGGTAAAATGTATCTATTCAAGGAAATTGACTATGTGTGGCTTTTGAGTTTGGAAGAGTCCAGTTAAAATGCATATGGAGTAAAGAGTTAAACCTGATTTTAGCCTTAGATCCAATGTGATAAAATGCATACAACATGAACATTCCTGTTTGTATATAGGACTTCCCTTGGGATGAAACGATGACTGGACAGTAAACCCTACACGTGTACCAGAAAAAACTGTTTACTTATTGCCATCAACTTTATCGAAGTAATGGTAACTTTTTATGGAAGAAGAATTTTTGGGGCTGAAAAAGTATTAAATGTTTGACTGAAGATTAAAATTTGAAAATTTGGTCTGTGAAATTTTGGATATGAAAAGGTGAAATAAAATTTAAGTGTAAATAAACTGTTTACATGAATTCCTTTATCCAAGTCATTGAAAACGAGCTAGCTTGTCCCATAATTGTTTTGAAATCTGCTGGTATATCAATTATGTTCGCTTTTCTATTTTTTAAATGTAATTATTTAGGGACATCAGACCTTGTGGTTGTGAGCCTTTTATATATACAATAAATACAACATCTCTTATCTATTCTTATTTGTTATTTATTTTATACCAATTTACAAGCAAATGCTATACAAGTACTATAGTATATACATGCCATAGCCTTCTGCATTGGTTGTAATAGATTGTATTTGAACAAAGCAATTCAAAGCCTTTTAGTCACTGAATAGAAAATGAATTGACATAAAATAACTCTTTCTGATATAAGCTAAATCAGTAAAACCTGCCCCCACTCCCCACCCCCTCCACACACATGATTGAGAAGGTGGGTGGAGGAAGCAAAATTACTGATTGATTGATTGAATATTTAGCGTCATTTTTATGCCATTGAGGGCTAACAGACGATCAGTTAACCAAACCACTGTTTCCTGGGATTAACCAGTACTCAAGCACACCTCGTCTCCACAAGTAACTGATAACTTTCCACTTGAATCGGTGGTGAGAGATGAATGATAATGAGACACAATGTCGTATATCGATCATCACGGAGACTGTTGCCGGCTGAGCAAATTGGGCCTGGCGCAAAATTACTGAGACATAATATAAAGTATGTATTTGGAACTTGAAGAGGAAAACAATGTCAGAGTTATGAGAGATATTGCCAGACTCTCAGCGAGAACTGAGAGAAATGGTGACAAAATCGTAGTATACATAAGAACCAAGATGAGAACTAAGAAATATAGTGTCAAGACTTGATTATAGTAAGAGACAGTTTCAGAAACATGGTGTCAAGACTTGATTATAGTTAGAGACAGTGTCAAAAACATGGTGTCAAGACTTGATTATAGTTAGAGACAGTGTCAGAAACATGGTGTCAAGACTTGATTATAGTTAGAGACAGTGTCAGAAACATGGTGTCAAGACTTGATTATAGTGAACGATAGTGTCAGAAACATGGTGTCAAGACTTGATTAAGAACTGACAGTGTCAGAAACATGGTGTCAAGACTTGATTATAGTGAGCGACAGTGTCAGAAACATGGTGTCATGACTTGCTTATAGTGAACGACAGTGTCAGAAACATGGTGTCAAGACTTGATTATAGTGAGCGACAGTGTCAGAGACATGGTGTCAAGACTTGATTATAGTGAACGACAGTGTCAGAAACATGGTGTCAAGACTTGATTATAGTGAGCGACAGTGTCAGAAACATGGTGTCAAGACTTGATTAAGTGAACGACAGTGTCAGAAACATGGTGTCAAGACTTGATTATAGTGAACGACAGTGTCAGAAACATGGTGTCAAGACTTGATTATAGTGAGCGACAGTGTCAGAAACATGGTGTCATGACTTGATTATAGTGAACGACAGTGTCAGAAACATGGTGTCATGACTTGATTATAGTGAGCGACAGTGTCAGAAACATGGTGTCAGACTTGATTAGTGAACGACAGTGTCAGAAACATGGTGTCAGACTTGATTATAGTGAACGACAGTGTCAGAAACATGGTGTCAAGACTTGATTATAGTGAGCGACAGTGTCAGAAACATGGTGTCAAGACTTGATTATAGTGAGACAGTGTCAGAAACATGGTGTCAGACTTGATTATAGTGAGAGACGCATCAGAAACATGGTGTCAACTTGATTATAGTGAGACAGTGTCAGAAACATGGTGTCATGACTTGATTATAGTGAGAGACAGTCAGAAACATGGTGTCAAGACTTGATTATAGTGAGAGACAGTACAGAAACATGGTTCAAGACTTGATTATAGTGAGCGACAGCGTCAGAAACATGGTGTCAGACTTGATTATAGTGAGCGACAGTGTCAGAACATGGTGTCATGACTTGATTATAGTGAGAGACAGTGTCAGAAACATGGTGTCAAGACTTGATTATAGTGAGCGACAGTCAGAAACATGGTGTCAGACTTGATTATAGTGAAGACAGTGAGAGAAACATGGTGTCATGACTTGATTATAGTGACGACAGTGTCAGAAACATGGTGTCAAGACTTGATTATAGTGAGCGACAGTGTCAGAAACATGGTGTCATGACTTGATTATAGTGAGAACAGTGTCAGAAACATGGTCATGACTTGATTATAGTGACAGACAGTGTCAGAAACATGGTGTCAATTGATTATAGTGAGCGACAGTGTCAGAAACATGGTGTCAATACTTGATTATAGTGAGCGACAGTGTCAGAAACATGGTGTCAAGACTTGATATAGTGACGACAGTGTCAGAAACATGGTGTCAGACTTGATTATAGTGAGAGACAGTGTCAGAAACATGATGTCAGACTTGATTATAGTGAGCAGACAGTGTCAGAAACATGGTATCAGACTTGATTATAGTGAGTGATAGAACATGGTGTCAAGACTTGATTATAGTGACGACAGTGTCAGAAACATGGTGTCAAGATTTGATTATAGTGAGAAACAGTGTCAGAAACATGGTGTCAAGACTTGATTATAGTGAACGACAGTGTCAGAAACATGGTGTCAGACTTGATTAAGTGAGAGACAGTGACAGAAATATGGTGTCAAGACTTGATGTATAGTGAGCGTAGAGACATGGTGTCAAGACTTGATTATAGTGAGCGATAGAAACATGGTGTCAAGACATGATTATAGTGAGCAACAGTGTCAGAAACATGGTGTCAAGACTTGATTATAGTGAGCGATAGAGACATGGTGTCAAGACTTAATTATAGTGAGCGATAGAAACATGGTATCAAGACTTGATTATAGTGAGCGATAGAGACATGGTGTCAAGCCTTGATTATAGTGAGCGACAGTGTTAGAAACATGGTGTCAAGACTTGATTATAGTGAGCGATAGAAACATGGTGTCATGACTTGATTTTAGTGAGCGACAGTGTCAGAAACATGGTGTTAAGACTTGGTGAGCGGGTGTCAAGACTTGATAATAATGAGCGATAGGACATGGGTCTTGATTATAGTGAGCGATAGAAACATGGTGTCAAGACTTGATTAAAGTGAGCGATAGAAACATGGTGTCAAGACTTGATTATAGTGAGCGATAGAACATGGTGTCAAGACTTGATTATAGTGAGCGATAGAAACATGGTGTCAAGACTTGATTATTGTGAGCGATAGAGACATGGTGTCAAGACTTGATTATAGTGAGCGATAGAGACATGGTGTCAAACTTGATTATAGTGAGCGATAGAACATGGTGTCAAGATTTGATTATAGTGACAGCAGTGTAAACATGGTGTCAATCTTTGTTATAGTGAGCGACAGTGTCAAAAACATGGTGTCAAGATTTGATTATAGTGAGCGATAGAGACATGGTGTCAAGACTTGATTATAGTGAGCGACAGTGTCAGAAACATGGTGTCAAGACTTGATTATAGAGAGACAGTGTCAGAGACATGGTGTCAAGACTTGATTATAGTGAGCGACAGTGTCAGAAATATGGTGTCAAGACTTGATTATAGTGAGTGATAGAGACATGGTGTCAAGACTTGATTATAGTTAGAGACAGTGTCAGAAACATGGTATCAAGACTTGATTATAGTGAGCGACAGTGTCAGAAACATGGTGTCAAGACTTGGTTATAGTGAGAGACAGTGTCAGAAATATAGTGTCATGACTTGATTATAATGAGAGACAGTGTCGGAAACATGGTGTCAATACTTGATTTTAGTGAGAGACAGTGTCAGAAACATATTATAGTGAGCGACAGTGTCAGAAACAGTGAGAAATAGAGCCAGAATTGTAGTGAGAAGGAGTAAGCAGATGTTAGAGGACTATTCTGTAGGCAAGTGAGCAATATAGATCGCATTTTAGTGGAAAAAGTCCTAAGGATTGACGGTAATGAGAAATCAAATTGTATTCTACAGTTTAAATGAAAAATGTAGCCTCCAGTTTAGTGACAAATAAAGTCATCATTTTTGTGAGAAATGTAGCCATCATTTCAGAAATACATAGCCTGCAGTTTAGAGAGATATATAATTTGCAGCTTAGTTAGCATTATAGCCTGCCGTTTAGTTAGACAAATAACCAGAAGTGTATAGAGAATGAAGCTGCCAGTTTGGTGTCAGTTTGGTGAGAACAGTAGTTTGCAGTTAAGTAAAACGCGTAGTTTGCAGTTAAATGAGCAACGTAACAGCAGCTTAATGAGAAATGAAGCCTGCGGTGTATTGAGAAATAAAGCCCGGAGTGAATTGAGAAATGTATCCTGTTGTTTAGTGATAAAGATATATTTGGCTATCAGTTTAATGAGAAATATAATCTGCAGTTAAATGATAAATGGGCTTACATCAGCATAGAGTGTGACATGTTGCACGTCTCTTAAAGGTCTTTTGACGGTGTTTTATTTTGCTTCTCCAGGGCACGTCGTATATTCGTATGATACTAACACATCAACTAGTCTGCCATGTATAATTACATATTTTGTGTTTTTACAATAAATCGCCCTCGATCACGGCCTTATATACATATTCACTGTCATATTTAATTATATATTTACGAAAATAGCTTTTAAAGAAAGTACTTCCTGATATTTATATAAAAAGATATTACAACTGTAAATCCGTGACGAAGTTCACTATTCACCCCGTCCAACGTATAGGTTACATAAGCGGCTCCTACGCCGCATGTACGGTGAAACCAATACTTCCTGTTAATTTTGTGCACGCGGTCGAACAGTGAGGTAAGAAAACCTCTTTGTTTTCATATTATTGTTTCGTTTTTAAATCAAAGATACAGCCGATACGAGCGGCATTCTTTTTAAGTTGGAAGCGGACATGTGTTTTTGAATGGGAACATAACCGTTTCCTCAAACATTCAGATTGAAAACAGCTCAATTTATTACTTTGGAAGCATTTATGGGAATTTGTTTTATGTATCAATATACCAAATTATATCAGTAAAATTACTGGTTGATGTTACAAGGCTGCTACACGCCAAATTTCCTTAGTACGTAAAATAAGCAGGTGCCTCATATAGTGTACACTACACAAGTCTGTGTATTGTTTCATGTAGCGATATTCTAATAACATGAAATAATACTACTATCCAACTATTTCAGGGTTGCATTTAAGTTGTATCGTTATTTACTCTTCACCAATAAACTAAGTATTTTCCCGCTTTAAAACATCATCGACCATCTCACTATTTTGTAGGACATATTGCAGCTGTTTCAGATACGTAGACCATTGCCTGTTCTTCATATAATACATGTAATACATGTACAATATTTATATTGTACCATTCGTCTTTTAGCCATCGATGGCATAAACTGACGCTAAATATTCAAACAAAACATTGTTCTAATAACCTTTCTTTTAGCTGTTAAGAGTCGAATATTATAATTGTATATTAGCCGCACTGAGGCAAACGGAGGCACTTGTCGCCAGTAGAATTTGTGGAGTTTTACTGGAAAAGTTGTGATTGTGCCTCCTGTAAAATCAAACAGGACACTATAATAGAATTACTACTTCAACATGTCTGATACCTCAGCATAACAATATCGCTTTTCATACAAACACGACATGTATACTTCTACATCCCAGGACTGCGAGAGAGATTGTGATTTTGTCGTTGCTTTAAGTTGACATAATTTTCAAGTATGTTAGTTGAATACCGGTATCAGTTTCAATATAAAAAAAGATAAAAAAGAATAAAATAAATTAGTTTTGTATTTTTTTTAGCATTGTCTGCGGTTTGAACACACGACATCCTGTTTGACAGCCAAAGGCGTACACCATTACACCACTTTGGAGCCTAATAATAGTATAAGAGTTAACACCTTTTTTAAGCTGTTAGGTCTTGAAAGGGGCTTCATTCTAGTTGATCGGAACTAGAATTAATTCATACGTTAGGTTTACGTTTTATGTTATGCAAATCGTTAAAGCCGACTAAAAGTTTTTGCTGGTGAATTTAAAATACCTCGAAATGTGTATGTTGTATCCATACGTTTCGGTGGTTTGCTAGTGTTGGGAATAGCCTAATTTTGAAATCCTTAATGATTTGAGGTTAACCCATCCAGTGCTATGTGGTTGTCTTACAATTGCTACATATGTGGTTGTCTTACAATTGCTACAATCACCGATCGTAGCGTCTTTTACTGTCTTTTCTCTTTCTTTTCTTATACATAATAATATAACTTTCTTTTCTTGTGTTTGAATTAACCGGTTTGAGTCCGTATTTAATATGGATATTATATTTGATAACTGGTTTTTTAAACACTATAAGTACTCCGTGTTGGTTTCAGATTTGTATGATAAAACGCTCGTTCTTCATCCTAAAGTTTTTTTTTATTCTGTGCATACCCGTTTTAGTCTGTTTCTCTAAATTTACTATCTTTCATTCTGAAGTGTGCTTAATCGTGTTCTATATACATGCTCCGATACAAAACCGCCAATTTCTTACATTTCGCTTGTTTTTGTTACTGTTCCCAGGTTGCCCCTCTCTCCCCCGCCCCTCCCCTCATAATTGAAACACTCCTACATCCACGAGTATATGATAAAAAAAACATGAATACAAAAATAATGAGTGTTGTATTAAACAAGCAATGTTGCTAGGATATATCACTCTGTGGTAACGTTAATTGTCGCACCGACGAATACCGCGGTGTGGTCTAGTGATAGAGCGTCCGCCTTGTATGTGGAAGGTCATGGGTTCAATCCCCGGCCGGGTCATACTAAAGACTTTAAAAATGGTACTAGAAGCTTCCTCGCTTGACGTTCAGCATTTAGAGGAGAGTTCTAGGTCTGGTCGGCCCGATGTCAGTATAATGTGACTGGGTGGGGTATCATACCATGTGCCTGCGCCATGATACTCCAGTGTGACAGCGCTTAGAATACTGTTTCAAGTAGACACCGTCGCGATATGACTGAAGAATTGTTGAAAGCGACGCTATAACCATACAACTACAACAACAACAACAACGCACCGACGAACAATGTTGCAACTGACGTTCTATTTTTTTTTCTTCTTTTTGTATTGTAGTGATTTATTTTTTCCTACCATGTGTTAAATGCTCAGTATTTAAAATCATCACTGAAAATGTGATACTGATATCAGATTTCTAGGCTATTCTGTGTCATTGTAGAATTGTTGGTTCGGACCGCATCGTGGGCGAATAGTTGACATATTTTTTCTGCAAATTGATAGGTATGGTTTTCATTAAAGTAAAAAACATCTGGTTAAGGTAAGCTGTTTTCCCTTTATAATTACAGATCTTGAACCAGTGAAGAAATTGAGCCAAGACACATGCTGCATTTTTTCCCGCTGTGTTGCATATATTAGTAACGTTATTTAAATTAGAGGAATGAAAATGAAAACTTTATTTGAAAGTTATGTTGTTTTCGTTATTTTGATAGAAAGCGGTGTCAATGCAGGGGTAATTACTTTTTGTAGTTTGTTATGAAAATCATTGTACCAAATCCGGTTGAATTATGAGTGTATTTTATCTGAATTAAAACGAAAGTAAAAATCAGTTTCGTTTTCGACTGTTATAATTATAATAGGTAAAATACATCAATGCATATATTATAGACGAATAGGGTGCTTGCACCGATATCGCGGTGTACCTATATGTATTGCGTTTCCATGACAACATGACCCCCTCTCTGCGGGCCCAGCAATATCTGGGATGTTTATAAGTCGTTGTGGTAAACATAATATTGAATATATTGGGCGTGGTGGCGGGAGCACAACTTTCTTCGATAATAATATATATCTTTTTGACGATATTTTTATTTTGCATCTTAAGAGCCCGTCGAATATACTTATAATACTTACACAACAACTTTATTATCTAATCAGTAGTCTGCAATGTATAATTATAAACTGAATCAGCTTTTTGAAACTACGTCATTCTATTTTTAGATGGAACCTTCCGTATTAGGGGTGTTTGTAGTATGATAGCAGATTTATCTGTTACATAAACTATTAAATAAACTAGATATCAATATTACTGTGTTGTACTATTGTCTGTTCTGATAACGTAGTGGTAACGATTTGAACTGTCAAACCAAATGTCGCGAGTTCGAGCCGTATCTGTGTTGATTTTTTTTTGCAATTTAATTTGCCATAATAGTATCAGAGTGTCTTGATATATAATATAAACTGTGATATAGTTTAAAAATATTGTAATGCCATATAAACACATGTTACAATATATATCATGCATATAAGTCAAATACTATTGAAGGCAAAAGGATCTGACCACAAGTTTTCTCAATATTAGATACTGCCACTCCCTTTCAACTATATTTTGCAATTTTAACGATGGTTTAGGTATAGGTATATTATATTCATGGCAGGTAAATATGAATGATATCAAGTGTAGTAAATGAGAAAATATACATGCGTACTCATGCAAATACACACATATACACGCACGCACGCACGCACGCACGCACGCACGTCCGCATGAACGTACGCACACACGCTCGCACACACACACACACACACACACGTACACACACACACATATATATATATATATGTGTGTGTATGTATACATACATAATCCGCATAAATTACAAATGTAACGGTACGTTAACGATCCGTAACGAAGTTCACTATTGGTATTCCCCGTAAGCTAGCAAGCGCCTGTACAGACAAGTAGCATATATTAGTAACGTTAAACTAGAGGAATACAAAATGAAAACTAGATCTATATTTGAAGGTTGTGTGGTTTTCGTTATTTTGGTAGTAAGTGGTGTCCATGCAGGGGTAATTATAACATTTTATTGTGTGTTATGAACATGATATCTAAATAATGACATTGTGTAAAATCCGGATAAATTAGATCAAAACGAAAGTAAAAAACCGTTTCGTTTTCGACTGTTATTATTGTTATTATTACAAGATGTAAAATGCATAAATGCACATATTACAGACGAATATGTTTCATGCACTGATATCGCGGTGAACCGTGTATATAACAATACATGGGATGTTTATCAGTCGCCGTGGTAAATGTAATTTATTTTATATATGGGGGGAGGGTCCACTTTTCTTTTAAATAATCGATTGTGTACCTTCCTGTTCAAATGTTACAATGTGTGTTACTTAATTAAAAAAAAAGCAATTAAAACATTAATATGTTGAATTAGAAATGCGCCATATGTAAAGTTCAGGATAGAAAAGTACCGAAGGCGACTTTGATCTATAAATAAATCTGGAATTTCCATATAGGCCTACTCCATATACATATATACGGCCTATATATATAATTAGCACAAACTAACCTTTGATAACTATTGGGAACGAGTTAAATATTCATGTGGCAGGCGTCCCACGGTTCTATAAATAAATATGAGGTCCCAAAATAATTAAAAAAGTATAAAGACTTTTGAATGCTTATTGTTATTGTGTTGTTGATTGCTAACGTAACATATAATGGTTAAATTACAGGCTATCTATAAATAACATAAAAATTCAGTGAATTCATACTCACGCTTAAAAGAGAAAACAATGAGCGAAATAAACGCAGCACGCGGATGTGGATGTAATTTTAGTAAACGGATCTAAGGGGGCCATAAGGCGGTAAAACATCTTAAAATCGGAAAACCAAGACCACAGGCTCATATTCAGACCAGGATTTTGCAAGTTTCATTGAATCGCCAAAACTCTATCTCTCTCTCTCTCTCTCGATAAATTACCTCCAAACAATGAACAAAACATGTTAATTTACTAACCAACACTACTAATGTTTGGTATAACCTCCTGTGAAAGGTTGACTAGTGAAACAAAGTTTGAAATAACGGATCAGTAATGCTTAATTCACATTTGGCATGCACTGGGTCTACTGAGCACGTATCCTGCCCGAAACCCCCTGTTCGTGCGGCCTCCGTGCTGAGGCAGGAGGCGGCCGTGAGATTTTCGTAAGGATTCTGGGGTGCCACGGCCTCTACGATTTTGTTTAGCAAGAAAATATTCAAATTTGAAAAAATCGTAAGCCCGTAGCGCGTAAACATGTTGTAGATGGCATTGCGCAATCCCTGCACGGGCACCGCGCAATGACCGCGTACTGATCGTGCAGAAAACGCAAGACTTTCGGTGAACATTGGAGCAAAGAAAAAAAATCGTACGGAGATTGTAGGCTCTTGGGACAATGACACGACCCTCGCACAGTTATCGCAAGGTCGCCGCTCGTGCCCGTGCAGTAACCGTGGAATCGCACGGATATTGAGCAGTCTTCCCGCGGCAACCCCACATGGAAGCCACACGGGCTCCGTACGATTTCCGTGCGGAGACTGTAGGCCACTGCAATCTCCGTGCAGTCTCTGTACGGCTTTGATCCGGCCTGCCCCCGAGGCCTGTACGGGAAATCACACGATGCTCGTGCACAATGTGAACACATACGCCATAGCCCGTAGTCCCCTACGATGCCTCAAAAATCGTATGGAAAATCGTAGACCCATTTATCGCACGGCGTCCGAGGCAAATGTGAACCAGGCATTTATAAAATTCATGAAATATTAAAAGTCTTTTTTCCAATTCTAAAGTCGACATATTGCTAAATACGCTGAGATTCTCCTAATTATTTATAGATATTTGACGATATCAAGAAAGGTTTCAAGGATATTGTCGACGATTTACCAAAGCATGTAATAAAAGAAGCAGTGAAAAAGTATCTGCCTTCAAATAACCAGGTACGTTTAAGTTAAGTGAATGGTCAGTTGTATGTATCAACCTACTTATGTAATAAACAAATTAGTTGCTTTAGTTTAATTTAAATTCATTTTTCTTTATGGCTCCAAATAGGACATTCACTTACACCACAATGTTAACATTCTAAAAAAGTAATATATGACAATGCACCAATAAGCATTTATTAACTTTGTATTAGCCAAGTAGGCCTACTTGTAGCTATGTAATAAACCCAGTTTATTTTTCTTCATGGAGCAAAAATAGGACAGTCACTGACACAACTTTGTTAATATTCTTTATAAAGTATCTATTAATACACCCATAAAACCAGTGTTGTCACTTCTTAGCTATAAATGTATGGTATTGTGTGTTAAGATTTACCTGGCATTCATGAATATTCAATGTAAATCCGTAAATTATTTTTTCGATGTCCGAACCAAAATTTGGAGGGATATTATTAAGCCGACACCAATGAATTCTTAAATCGGCATAATATTGCATTCACGAATATCTGTACGGAAAATGCGTTTACACGCCCGAACATATTGGCAAAGATAAAGGAGTGCCAGGTCCTCATGTTTCATTTGAGTTAGTTATATTTTTGGTTAACGGTTGTATGAGAACACTTAAGTATTCATTAGATATATTTATAGACTCTCACCAGCAAATATAAATTATATTTGATATAGATACTATTACATATATTGTGACACAATATTTTTTATTGTTTTTAATTCAGGACGATGGATTTCAAAGAGGAAGTTGCGACAATACGGGATCTTCAATCGTAGTAAAGCATTTAAGTATATCGCCCAGCATTATTAAATATGGTATGCCGTACTATTTTCAACAGACGTTGACATATTGAGAACTATATCCGCCCCAGTAGAGGTTTGTATTACATGTTAAATAAATATGTATCCCTTGTATACCTATTACCGCGATATACCTAATACCACGAATGCCCGTATAATAACAATCTTGGAAGACATGCGCAAAGCTCGGCAACTGTTTTTTTTTTGCTCAGCACACTTAAGTAACCTTATTTCTGTTTAGTATTGATGACATTCTTTACTTGGTTGAATTTGTTTTAGACTCGCGGTATTAGGTATGACAGTTATATATCCGCCCCAGTAGAGGTACATGTATGTATTACAGGTTAGATAAACCACTTTATCCGCTTTAACAAATATATTCGTTCCAGTAGAGGAACGGGTATTGTTTAATTGACAACTATATCTGTTCCAATAGAGCTACATTTATGTAGTACACAACTATTGTATTAGTTTTCAGCTAGGGTATATCATGTGTATTGTATTAGTTTTCAGCTAGACTATATCATGCGTATTGTATTAGTTTTCAGCTAGGGTATATCATGTGTATTGTATTAGTTTTCAGCTAGACTATATCATGTGTATTGTATTAGTAAACAGCTAGGGTATATCATGTGTATTGTATTAGTTTTCAGCTAGGGTATATCATGTGTATTGTATTAGTTTTCAGCTAGGGTATATCATGTGTATTGTATTAGTTTTCAGCTAGGTATATCATGTGTATTGTATTAGTTTTCAGCTAGGTATATCATGCGTATTGTTTGTTTACAGCTAGGGTATATCATGTGTATTGTATTAGTTTTCAGCTAGGGTATATCATGTGTATTGTATTAGTTTTCAGCAAGGTATATCATGTGTATTGTATTAGTTTTCAGCTAGAGTATATCATGTGTATTGTATTAGTTTTCAGCTAGGGTATATCATGCGTATTGTATTGTTTTCGCTAGGGTATATCATGCGTATTGTATTAGTTTTCAGCTAGGGTATATCATGTGTATTGTATTAGTTTTCAGCTAGAGTATATCATGTGTATTGTAATAGTTTGAACCTAGGGTATATCATGTGTATTATATTAGTTTTCAGCTAGGTTATATCATATGTATTGTTTTAGTTTTCAGCTAGTGTATATCATGTATATTATAATAGTTTAAATCTAGGGTATATCATGTGTATTGTATTAGTTTTCAGCTAGGGTATATCATGCGAATTGTATTTGTTTTCCGCTAGAGTATATTATGTGTATTGTAATAGTTTACACCTAGGGTATATCATGTATATTGTATTAGTTTTTAGCTAGGGTATATCATGTGTATTGTATTAGTTTTCAGCTAGGGTATATCATGCGTATTGTATTTGTTTTCCGCTAGGGTATATCATGTGTATTGTATTAGTTTTCAGCTAGGGTATATCATGTGTATTGTATTAGTTTTCAGCTAGGTATATCATGTGTATTGTATTAGTTTTCAGCTAGAGTATATCATGTGTTTGTAATAGTTTGAACCTAGGGTATATCATGTGTATTATATTAGTTTTCAGCTAGGTTGTATCATATGTATTGTTTTAGTTTTCAGCTAGTGTATATCATGTATATTGTAATAGTTTAAATCTAGGGTATATCATGTGTATTGTATTAGTTTTCAGCTAGGGTATATCATGCGTATTGTATTTGTTTTCCGCTAGGGTATATCATGTGTATTGTAATAGTTTACACCTAGGGTATATCATGTATATTGTATTAGTTTTCAGCTAGGGTATATCATATGTAGTGTATTAGTTTTCAGCTAGAGTATATTATGTGTATTGTATTAGTTTACAGATAGGGTATATAATATGTATTGTTTTTGTTTTCAGCTCGGGTATATAACTCAGAATTAACCTTTTTTGAGAAACATCTTTTGTATTTCAGGCTCACATAAGCATTGAAGTGAAGGCGGGTAACGCCTATAAAGAAACATGTGGAGTATTTAACATATGCCATATTGCTGATGTGTGTGAATATTTGAAACAAAGATATGCGAATGACCCATCAAAATGTCCCGACGTACTAAGGAAATTGGGATCGAATTGTTCGTGCCCGTTTGCACAGGTAATTTGAGCTTGTTACTATTGACACTTTATCTTTTAAGGCAATGTATAGGTTCATCTCCTCAACCCAGTTTGTGGCGATTGTATTGAATTGATTTGGTCCCGTGTTAAGCTTTTTCCGTCCTGATTTTTGTTTATACAGCTTGTGATATATCTTTATATTGATTTCTATAAGTATAAACACCATATACTTTTGTTGCGTTTTGAATTATAAATGTTCATTTCAAATATAATTGGTGTGTTACATTTTTGTCATCTAAGTGCGAGTTATAGCTGAGATAAACAGTGTCACAATGTAAATGATACAATAACCTTACACAATAAATGAAGTCTAACTTGTGCCGGTTAAACTCGATGTGCCATCCTTACGAAATTAGTGTATTCTAATTTGTGCCAATTCAGCCCGACAGCCAACCTAACGCAGTTAGTGAAGTCTAACGTGTATCAATTTAACTCGATACGCCAACCTTACGCAATAAGTCGGTATTCTAACTTGTGCCAATTTAGCTCGGTATGTCAATCTTACACAATAAGTGTAGTCTAACTTGTGCCAATTAAGCTCGATACGCCAACCTTATGCAATTAGAGTATTCTTACGTGTGACTGTTTAGCTCGATACGCCAGCCTTACACAATAAGTCGGTATTCTAACTTGTGACAGTTTCGCTTGATACGTCAACCTTACGCAGTAAGTCGGTATTTTAACTTGTGACAGTTAAGCTCGATACGCCAACCTTACACAATTAGTGTTGTCGAACTTGTACTAATTTAGCTAGATATGTCAACCTTAAACAATTAGTGTAATCGAACTTGTGCCAATTTAACTCGATACGCCAACCGTACACAACTAGTGTTGTCTAACTTGTGCCATTTTAGCTCGATACACCGACCGTACATATTAATGTTGTCTTACTTGTTCCAATTAAGCTAGATAGGTCAACTTTACACAATAAGTCTTGTTGAATTTGTGCAAGTTTAGCTCAGTACACCAAACTTACACAATTAGTGTTGTCTAACTTGTGCCAATTTAGCTCGGTACGCCAACCTTACACAGTGAGTGAAGTCGAACTTGTGCAAATTTAACTCGGTTAAGCAACCTTGCAAAGTTTTGCTAACTTGTGAAAAATTAGCTCTACATGCCAACCTTACACAATTTGTGTATTCTAACTTGTGTCAGTTTAGCTCGATACGCCAAACTTGCGCAATTAGTGTATTCCAAACCGTGACAGTTTTGATCTTATACCAACCTTACACAATTAGCGTTGTCTAACTTATGCCAATGTAGCTCGGTAAACCAACCTTGCACAGTTAGTGTATTCTAACTTGTAAAAGTTAAGCTCGATACGCCAATCTTACACAATTAGTGTTGTCTGACTTGAGTCAATTTAGCTCGGTAAACCAACCTTGCACTGTTAATGTAGTCTAAATTGTGCCAATTAAGCTTGGCACACCAACCTAATGCAATTAGTGTATTCTAACTTTTGGCAGTTTAGCTCGATACGCCAACCTTATGCAATAAGTCGGTATTCTAACTAGTGATAGTTTAGCTCGGTACACAAACCTGACACAATAAGTTATGTCTAACTTGTGCCAATTTAGCTCGGTTCACTAACCTTGCACAGTTAGTGTATTCTAACTTGTGAAAGTTTAGCTCGATATGCCAATCTTACACAATTAGTGTTGTCTAACTTGTGCCAATTTGGCTCGGTACGCCAACCTTACACAATTAATGTTGTTAAACGTGTGCCAATTTAACTAGATATGTCAACCTTACACAATAAGTGTTGTTTAACTTGTGCCAATTAAGCTCGGTACGCCAACCTTACACAGTAAGTGTCGTCTAACTTGTGCCAACTTAGCTCGGTACGCCAACCTTACACAGTAAGTGTCGTCTAACTTGTGCCAACTTAGCTTGGTACGCCAACCTTACACAGTAAGTGTCGTCTAACTTGTGCCAACTTAGCTCGGTACGCCAACCATAAGTGTCGTCTAACTTGTGCCAACTTAGCTCGGTATGCCAACATTACACAGTAAGGGTGCGCCCTTTTTTGATGAGTAAATAAATTCATGCTATAAAATCCTATGTAATTAATTTTGAAATACTTTGTAAAATTCATCATAGAGATTTCGATTTCTTGATGCAGAATGTCACATAGTATATACTGCAATAAGGTACCATTGATGTTAAAAATGTGTAAAAATACTAAGGAAGTGTCACTGCGTTATCCTTAAAAACAAACTAGTCACCATACTAGTTACTGTGAAACTACTCAATATACTAGTTACTGTGAGACTAGTCAACATACTAGTTACTGTGAGACTAATCAACATACTAGTTACTGTGAAACTACTCAATATACTAGTTACTGTGAAACTACTCAATATACTAGTTACTGTGAGACTAGTCAACATAATAGTTACTGTGAGACTAGTCAACATACAAGTTACTGTGAAACTAGTCAATACTTGTAACAGTGAGACTAGTCATCATACTAGTTACTGTGAAACTGGTCACCATATTAGTTACTTTGAAACAAGTTAATATACTAGTTGCTGTGAGACAAGTCAACACACTAGTTACTGTAAAACTAGTCAATATACTAGTAACTGTGAAACTAGTCAACATACTAGTAACAGTGAGACTAGCCGACATACTAGTTACTTTGAGACTAGTCATCATACTAGTTACTGTGAAACTGGTCACCATATTAGTTACTGTGAAACAAGTCAATATACTAGTTGCTGTGAGACAATTCAACACTCTAGTTACTGTTAAACTAGTCAACATACTAGTTACTGTGAAACTAGTCAACATACAAGTTACTGTGAGACTAGTCAACATACAAGTTACTGTGAAACTAGTCAACATAATTGTTACTGTGAGATTAGTCAACATACTAGTTACTGTGAAACTAGTCAACATACTTGTTACTGTGAGACTAATCAACATACTAGTTACTGTGAAACTAGTCAGCATACTAGTTACTGTGGTATTTCTATGTGTATTTTACAGCGGATATCCTGGACTGTATTTCAGTAATACAGGGAATATTCAATTGTGTAGGGATACCTATGATGATGAATTAGAATTAACATGGTAACAGCGAACTGTATTGTATTATGGTTTTACAGCTTCTGTACTACACCACGTGGTCACGGAAATATATTGCATAACAGACAAAGTTGTCATTGAAAGTTTCTCGTTACCACACCACGTGATCATTTAGTTACTGTCGGCAAATGGCTTTACAGCTAGTGTTATTGTATTATTACATAGGCACAAAATAACGTTTCTTGTATTTTGTATAACAGTATAAGCACCACATCACGTGGACAGTCAATTTGGTACAGTATAATATACCACGCGGTTCGAAAATTAAAAAGTGTCTAAACCGCATGCATCACGTGGTCGACATAAGTTGTAAAACACTACAAGTGTAAAATAAAGTTACAATATGCGTGCACATCTCCCAACATGTCCATTTCCAACATACACGTATTTCCAACAGTCACAGCTTGAATGTTTATAGTATCGAACATGCCCAGCATGCTTATATTATCAAGTATTTCAAATGTTTACTTGATGCCTTGGTGGTCTAGTGGCTGGCATGTTTGCTCCAAGACCAAGAGATATCCGGATCGATTACCGGTGAGGTTTCGTCCGTTTTTTGTTCAAATGCACTCCCACAGTGCCTTTTTTCGGGCAAGGTGATGTAAAATCGTGCACTATTTCGGAGGGGATTTAAAACAGTTGGTCCGTGTACTGGGATAGCCATACTCAGTGCATGTAGAATATTTCACTGAACTCCTATGTTAATCAGCGATGCAAAATGCCAGTAAACCTTCCTCAGAAACGAGACTTCCAATAATAATCAGAAATTGATTGCTGGAAGTAACGGAGGAAATAATAGAACAGAAGAAAAATAATCAACGTTTAACCCTTTACTCCATAGATACGCGTTGTTCCGCACCAATCGCAGGTCTTTGAAAACAGTGCAGGAAGAGTTCAGATTGCTCGTAACGAGCAATCTGAACACTTCCTGCACTGTTTTCCATTCTGTCAGTTAACATAAACATAATTCACCCATTGCTGATATGTGGTGAATTAATGCGTTCAATATTAGAGGTGTCCAAAGGCGTCTTTATGAAGTAAAGATATAAACCTTTTTTTAATTACAGAGAAACTACAGTGTGAGGAACAAAGAGTATTATCTTAAAAAGGCCAAGGGTATTGTGGCGTATGGATCCTACCGTTTGAGCGTGCGGCTGAGCAGCCAAGGACGAAAACTTGGGTGTTTCACCTTAAACTTTTGTCTCGAGTAAATATTCCATTTGAATAATTTGTTACACTTAACTTCTTATCAGGTGATTTTCATTACGAAAATATGACCAAGTGAACATTTCAGTTATGATCGTTTGAATTGATTGCTTCTCAACGCAGAGTCCAAAAACATGATGTTATAACATTTGTCAAATTCTTAGGGAAGGACACTAGTTCTACTCGAATTCATTATGAGATCTTTATTCACCAATAAAACTGGACGGGTCATATATAAACTGCCATAAAGTAAAAATTAGGTTAGGCAACTATCATACATATTGAAACATAATTTGGCAATTCAATTGTATTCACCTTTTAATTTTGCATGTTTGTATATTTCAGAATGTGCACCTAGAGCAAGTCGACATCCATTGGAACGAAGTCGATCACTTTTTTATATACAAAATGAATTCAAATTGGAAAATAATTGTAAATTTCAATAAATGTTATGTTCAGTTATGAATTTACCGAACTGCGATGATGGCTCCCGTTACATAATTGTAGCATGCTTTGTGTGTTGTTTCCTGTTTCCAATGGCTTCGTTCGTTGTGGGATGTTTTATCTTTGGCATGACACTGGTATTTATATTTGTTTTTTGTGGGCGTTTGTGAGTATTTCATTTTTGTTTCCAGGTTCTTTATTAGTTTGAGTTCATTTTGGTGTATTTACAATTTATATAGTTCGCAAAAATTGCCATGGATATTATTCTTATTATAAAAATGCATTCTATTTACCAAATTGGCAAATAAATAAATATATATTTTACGGAATGATTGTAGTCATCAATGTATTCCGGTGGCTGGAACTTATTGATGAAAATGTTCTCGTGAATGTCTTCATTTGCAAGCACTTGAAACACGTTGTTTTAATTTGTCAAGGTACCATTTGGATGAATTCTGTCTTCGGAAATGAATGCTGAAATACAAATAAAATCTAATGTACATTTTCTTATGAATATATATTTCGACAATGTTTGATTCTAAATATAATAGTATTAGTTCATTGGCAATATGGTATTGAATCTAACGATTATCGTTGCCACACTTACACGTTAATCTGATTGATATTACCATTTTTGTTATTAAAAACAACTATCTCTGCATAGGGGTAGAGATCCTTCAGATGATAATGCTCATTTCGTTCTTTTTTGTCATGTACATTATTGTGGTTAAATTATCAATCCCTATGTGGTCCCAACGTTTTAAATGATAAATGAATGATACATATCCACTATCGCCCATTTTTGTCGTAAGATCTATATCTAACGACAAATATATATATACATATATTGGATTCGATTGGTTCTCATCTGTAGGCATTGTTTTAATTTCAAACTATATTATATTAATGTGTTGTTTTTATACATAGAGTGTGAGCCTGGAACCTTCCTTCCTTCTGGTTGGCGTCATATAACAACTAAATTTTAACTATATCTTGTGTTTTTAATAATCATAATTATTTTCTTAAAAGTTTTGTACTTAATTTTCTATGTTTAAAAGTTTTCATACTATTCTGTTGTATGCTGTCAAAAGACACAGATCTGTTGATTGGCTGAACTATGTATACTGCAGGGCAAATGTTTTGAATGAGAGATTGGGTTATGACTGGACAATATTTCGTCATAAGCAAGTAAACATTATTGCATAAGTGATGTATGGAAAGTAATTGTTTGTGAGTGAATGGAATTTACGTTTGCATATAACTGATAACCGAGCGCCCGCCAAGAGACACGCCTATCTTTATACGACAAGTTGAGGTATGCTCTTTGAATAATCGAAAACAAAGAGTGATAGTAACGGTTAATGTTTTGCTACAAACTATAAATTAATATATCTGTCATATCAACATTGGGGTTGTTCGTATATGCGAAGTGATACATATGCTGAAACTATGGAAAAATATAAAGCTAGTGATAGCATGACTGTTGCCTGCACATTTAAGACGTAATTTACATTTTTGTATATTGAAATAATAAGAATGAATTTGAAGTAAATAAGAATGTTTAAGATCTGAATTATCATTTGTGTATATTTTTTTATAAATAAATTAAGCCCGTGACATTGTAAATATTTTTTTCACATATTAGATGACGTAGTTTTGTGTTTGTTTACAATACTTTTATTTCATTATGTGTATAACAAATGTGTTTTTTTTTACATTAAGATGTATTGTTGAGAATTTGACCATTTATAAGTAAATAACCGACTTGCATTGTTTTTGTGTCGGTTGTAAAACATATAAGGCCAAGATAATTATAATGTTTGTTTGCTCTCTTCCGATCCTAGTTGGTAAAGTTATATTATAATTAAGTTCTCTGACAATAAATATATATCCGACGAGATGGGTTTACTATATGGACTTATTATCATGGTAAACAACAACAAGGAGTATACACGTACATAGTAATGCAGCGATGTTTGCAAGAGGTACTGTCTCCAAAAAGTGATATTTTTAATAGGCAGCTTTTTAGTGAATAAATAGGGAGGGAAATAAACTATATTTCAATTTGGCTTTACATAACAGTTTTTATAGTGCTTGATGTTCTCATACTATTTATTTTGTTTATTTAACAAAAATGCTACATTAGAATATGATAAAGACGGAGAAGTGATTTTAATTGGATGAAACATGTCTGCGGCCATTATACTAAGTTACAATGGTGGTGGAAAATTCAACCTATAATTCGGGTTACGACATTGAGACACCAGGTTCTATAGTTCTATGTATTGTCTCTGTTTGTCTGGACAATATATATGTTTTGTTCTCCTTGTCATGGAGGAAGTAAAACTACAATTACAAACTTTTTGCAATATTTCGCAACTTGTATTCTGTGTATGAAATTGTCGAAAAAATGTTTGTTTCATTTCTATTTTTATAACCCACGTATAAGGAAATAAATTTACTTTAATATCCTTGTTTCAGTTGTAATTTTATAATCTATACCAGCAGTGATTGGCGACTGTGTATAATTATCAGGACGATATGGACTGTTTTAAAATCGCCGTATATATGGCTGTTATAACAGCTATTGCTGCTAAACGTGTCGTCTTAGACAAGAAGGTAATTTATTATCATGTTAAACACTTCTAGATTGTGTATCTCAAGCACTGTTTTTCTCAAGTATGTTTTGATAACAACGCGGAAGTTAAGTATAATCTGTTCCAACAAGATAACTTTGCTGCGGCGCACATATATGAAATATTTATTTCACTTTGGTGTCAATTATCATTTTATTCTAAGTACATGGCAATGTTAAATACAATTTAATGAATGACTGACTGGACGTTGATTGAATCAGTTTATTCAATACATTTTTACGAAAAAAATATGTTTGATTTACACAAAACATAACATATTATTTATCTTTAGTGTATTCAGCAATTAATCATTACATATATTCTTAGAGCCTACAAATACATGTACCTCAAAATATGGCACTGTTTTATATATAAATGTATTGTTATGGGTTGTGAAACATATGAACACGCATGTTCACATACAAACTGTAGAACTAGACATATCTGAGCTTGTATTGTCCTTAAACTTCAGTTAAAGTTACTGAAATTTTAAATATGTTTTGCATCAATTTAACCTACATTTATAACATAATGAAATGTGCTGTCATGAATTTACAATTTCCATTAATGTATTACTAATTTAATAATGCTTTTATTTTGGAATTGCGAATCACGAGTCATACGCGTAAATGAAACTCGTCCGGTCTGTTTTTATCTTAAACTAGACGTGAATTTGTTTGATTAATCATTCAACTGTAACTGAACCGGAACATTAAATTGACAGTTAATTTAAATCACCTACATATTCAATCGTACCTATCTGTAACAGACCCATTCCAATCTTGAAAGTTTCACTTATATTGCTTGACCAATCTCTTATATTGTCTGATCAATCATTTATATTGATTGATTAATCCTTTATATAGTTTGATCAAACCTTTATATTGTTTAATCAATACACTATACAGCTTAATCAATAACATATATTGTTTGGTCAATACCTTATATTGTTTTACCAATATCTTATATTGCTTGAATAATATCTTATATTATTTGCTTAATCAATCCATTATAATACTTGATCAATATATTTTTTATCAAAGCACACTAGTATTTGATCAATTCTTTATATTGCTTGATCATTACTTTATATTGTTTGATCAATATTTTCCATTGCTAGATTAAAACATTCTAATGTTTGATCAAAACATTCTATTGCTTGATCAATATCTTATATTGCTTGATCAATACCTTATTTTGCTTGATCTATAATTTCTATTGTTTAATCAATACCTTTTGTTTCTTAATCAATACCTTAAATTGATTGATCAATCCATTTCATTTATACAGTTTGACCAATACCTTATATTGCTTGATCATTACCTACTATTGTTTGATTAATATCAACCATTGCTTGATCAGTACAGTCTATTACTTAATCAATACCTTATATTCTTTGTTCAATACCTTATATTGCTTAAGCAATGCTTTATAATGCTTGATCAATACCTTGTATTGCTTGATCTATGCCTTATATTGTTTTAACAATACCTTACATTGCTAGACCAATAACTCATTTTGTTTGAACAATATCTTATATTGCTTAATAAATCTCTTACATTGCTTGATCAAAACCTTATGTTGCTAGATCAATACCTTCTATTATTTGATTAATCCATTCTATTTCTTGATCAATACCTTATATTGCTTTTATTTCTTAATCAATACCTACTATTATTTGATCGAACAATACCTTATATCGTTCGATCTATACCTTCTATTGCTTGATCAATACCTTATATCGTTTGATCTATACCTTCTATTGCTTGATCAGTACCTTATATCGTTTGATCTATACCGTCTATTGCTTGATCAGTACCTTCTATTGCTTGATCAGTACCTTCTATTGTTTGATCAATCCATTATATTGTTTATTAAATCCCTTATATTGCTTGATTAATATCTGATATTGTTTGATCAATCAATTTGTTTTGTTTGATTAATCATAGCAATATTAAAGTTAAGTATCACATCTAAACAATTATAACTTTAGATATCAAGAACAAGATGTCTATGGGCCTTAACGGTCACCTGAGATTATCATTGATGGCATAAAGCTATATGAATCTATTTTCTAACTATTATCATTGGCGAAGTGGCAAAAATCCAAACATGCATTTTGAACGTTACCTCTGCATCAACAAATCACATCATTTTCTCTTATATAGATTTAGTAAAGTAGTACCGGTGGCATGAACTTCACAATTCTCATGACGGACGCATAGGCCTCATTCATTTTGCTTACAATTAGATTATAACTATAATAAAAATAAGAAGTTTACCTTACATTTGATTGTTTTGGCCAAGTCCCAAGGTTACAAGATAGAAAGAATAAGAGATAAATAGAGAGAAAGAGAGAGAGAGAGAGAGAGAGAGAGAGAGAGAGAGAGAGAGGGTGGGGGTGGGGGTGGAGTTGGACGACTCAATAAAACATTAGAATTAACCGTAATGTCAGCAACAACAAATCACACCAAAATCCATTCAAATGAGTCACCAGAAATTTTTGCCATTTTGTCTTATATAGATTTAGTAAAATAGGCCTAACACCAAGGGTCAAACCAAAATATCCAGGGACATGAAACTCACAATTTTTATAAAGACCAAATACATGTCAATAATCATGCTCACAAATTGTTTCTGAGTGCTTTTATAATAAGAAGAAGATTTTTAAAAAATACCTTGAATTTGACTGTTTTGGCTCCGCTCTTGAGACCCCAAGGGGTTGGGGACATGTATCCACTGCAAGGGCCAAACCGTGAAACCCAGGGACATGCAACTAGATATGTAGGTAGGTAGGTAGGTTCACACGTTACACTACACTCATAAGATGTCAATTAATAATGAATGCATAAAACAAATTTTACAGTAATATTTAATCCACTTTTTCAAAACAAAGGATATATCAAAATTATAAAAGTATAAACATATGAGAGGTTGTTAAAGTGAGTGGTGAACATTCAATATATTCAATGATTCTTTAGAGGCACACCCACAACTACGAAAAGAGAAGAGCAACCTGCTTTTATTGAATTCCTGAAATGTAAAAGAATATACAACTCTCAATCACGCCCACTACCCCCGACTTAAGCAGTATCTAAATTTAACCTCACTGAACCCCAAAGGACCAGAAATAATAAATCTGAATCCAAGTATGGAATGACAGTATACAGTCTTCAATTAGGTGGTTTACAAGACGACTGTAAGAGAAAACTGTTGGTTTTATATTTCTATATCAATATAAAAAGTTTACATATAATATTTTCATTTGCAAAGGTTATGCAAATTAGAATTTATTACTTTCTACCTGGTTTTACACTATGTAAAAATTGTAGTTGTTTAATCTCTTTTTCATGAGATCGGCAAAAATACTAACTTCTCCTGGAGCAACTGCAACAACACCGTTGACCCTCCTCTTTGGTTCAAATCGATATCATTGACACCCGACGTTGTCCAATTTGATACTCCGTCAACCATATCTGCAGCCGTGGACTTATTCACCGACGTTGTTGCTCATGTTGAGGTAACGATATGGTTTTATAAATATGTGTTACTATAGTAACAAAGTAATATAAAGCAAGAAAATTACCGTCTTTGTTTTTATGGTTGCAGTGTCATTTGAATTTTTTTTTATTTCTGTATTATATAAAGTTTCAGGAGTGAATCGATGAGAGGGACATGTCGCGGTTAGTTGATATCAGTTAAACATGCCATATATTACAGTTTGTCGACCTGATGTTTATGTGTTTAAAATCAGATAAATATCTTGTTTCTCAACCATTTTGCTTTTTTATAAATATTATATAGTGTTTCATACTTTTAGGCCTGATGACTTGTCGCTGTTGCCTGACCATTTGCAGTTGTATATTACGATACTATAAATGTTTAATAAAAAAATATTGTTCACTCCTACATATTTAAGGCTTCAATCAGTATTCGGACCCACGGCGGCAAAACAGATTTTTGCGACCTGTTACATATATGTCACGTCGATGACGTATGTGAATACCTGAAGAAAGAGTTCAAAGATAAAGGCCAAGACAAATGTCCGTCTTCGATGAAGAAAAAAGGATCCAACTGTATGTGTCCCTTTAAAAAGGTATTGACGAACACATATTTATTGTGTCCCCGCATCTCAGGGAGATATGTTGTCTTTATGCTGTCTGTCCGTCTGTCTGTATCAATATCCTGTGCGGAGAACTCCTCCTACATATGGATCAAACTTAGCGGAAATTTGCATGGAAGCACCAGGGTGGTGTCAAATTCCTTTTGTGTCCCGGTTCGATGATTTTTTTAGTCACGACCGTTTGTATTGTTAAACGATAACTCCTCAGTCATACATTGTATTTTGTCGAAATAGGCCGGAATATTAGTTTCAGTGTGAGGTCTAGTTGTGAATAATTCTTAAATGTTCCTGTTTGATGAACTGTAATTGATTAGTTACAACCCATTACATTATGGAATAAAAATATTGTCTGGAAAAATCGCCCGGCACAAGTAGTCAGAATCATTGTGGGGAAACTTCAGTGAATCATGGCGGGGAAGGTTTCACTGAAACTTGCTGAAGCCATAGTTTTGAAATCCCTTTTTCATTGCGTTTCAATTATCAGTGGCTGTATTATAACCATTTCAATTTTCCGAATAAAACCATTTGGCCCTGCTTCTTCTTCAAAACCGCCGACCACGTCTTTACAAAACTTGCTACGAATGATTGATGTGAAATCTCGATGTGCATATCAACTTTGATGGAATTGCATATTTCCCCATCAGCAGTCTTGTATACTTACACTAACAGTTTACAATTGTATGAAATATGACAGTTCGCCCCAAAAACATTCTTGTTTATATAATTGTATTACAAACATTTACTGAGATATATTTAAAGATATGAATGCAGAGAATAAAAGATAAACTATGTACTAATTATATAAGACTGAACTGGCTATCATTTCATTCAATATCTTGCACTTTTTAAACATCATTGTCGGAGGTAAATTTCAATTCCTCTCAATTTTTATTGTTTTCATTTATTCATTAGATATTGGATGTAATGCCTGACTGAAACATGTTTTCAACTGTCATTATGTTATAGATTAACTAATTGTCATTGTAATATATACAGAATGCATACAGCGTAAAGGACGCAAAATTCACTCTCGCAAGTTTGCCCTTTGAAGTCCATGGAAATTTCACATCGCAAATAAGATTAAAAATACAAGGCAAAGAACTAGGGTGTATCGAGCTGAACTTTTGTATCAGGTAAATTGAAGTTTTGCATTTATTAATTGCATATAACAATAAAATATTTTATGCTACAGTAAACTATTTTATCTTTTCATATTCTAAAACATGTGTACTAAAATGATGTATGAAACATGTTCCAGTTAATATGTGTTTCTTTCACACTCACCTGACCAAAGTAAATTGCAGATGCAGACACTAAAGCAAATCCGCAAAAACAATGCAATACTTGATTATTCACGTTATCATATTTTGTTATGAAGAAAGAAACGTGTATGCAATATACGTATAACATTTTTGAATGGGGTTTATTTCATTGTTAACACATGACATGTTATATGTGTCGCATTCAATCTTATTGATGGAAATTATCTGAACAAATCTGAGCACTGTCTTTCTGCTAGTAACTGACATTTCCATCATTTTGACCAAGTTTGTTACCCAACGAACTCAACATTGAGAGGCGAGTGGTCACTACATGACAGCGCCTTCAACCAATCTATCACAGAGGTCCCATATGTTTAAGTTATTCACATTACATTTGTTTTTATTTATTTATTAATGTGTCATCATATCTACAACATAGAACATGGTACATTTACACAAAATCACATATATAATTTTAAAATATGCAACTCATGAAATATTTCTTCTTATCACATATAATTACTACAATTGATTTACATATTTTTTAAATAAAAGTTGAAAACCAATCGCTAATCTTGACTGCCGTCTAAAAGTACTTAAAACAAAATAATTAAAATTTGCCAAGCAAAAAAGCATTAACGCGCAATTTTAGGAAATGTTTTAAAAGATCGATTATCACTTCAAATCAGATTTGTAATGAACTGATTAGCAATGACCTTTACACTTTAATAAAATCGAAACTCCAGTGGTAACCTATGCAGTTCCACTGTGTAAGTTATGCAGTAGGAGTGTACTATTCTTTCCCTAGATAAAACCGCATCGCTCTGTTTTGAATTGCGTTAATGCAAGAATATGATTCGGTACCCCAAATCGAAGGTCCATATGAGATCAAATAACTTTTTGAATTCATCAAAAGGCATACCGCCCAAAGCTTTAAATTTTGTAATTAAAAGACATAAAGCACGACCCGCACTCTGAGCAATTATTTTAGCTGTTACATTATAATCCAAAAACTCCGTAAGGGAAAGCCCCATATACACATACTTTTCCGATATTTTAATATCTATCTATCTTTATATTTTGCCACACGCCTTCACAGGCATAATCGGGCAGCTGCGCGTCGTGTCTTATATTAATAGAACAAGAAAAAGTAAAGCATAATAAGGAGAAGGGTAAAAATAGTGTAAAGGTGTTAAAACAGTGCGACAAGATAAAAGAGAAGATTAAAAACAAACTCAAAATGCTCATGGTTTAGTGTGCTGTAGCTGGCTAACTGCAAGCTTAAATGAATCAAAGTCTTGCAGGAGTACAACATATGCAGGTAACGAGTTCCACTGTACTATAGTAAGGGGAAAGAATGAATACTTGTAGTAATCAACCCTAGTGTGATTCTGTTTGAAAGACATAGAGTGACAATACCTTGATACCCGGTGGTTAGCTGGTATAGAGATGGCGACCAACTCATGAACAATTTTGTAAAGGAGACATAAACGCGAATCTGCCCGGCGCGGCTCTAAGGTTCTCCAACCCAGTCTTTCTAACATGTTAGTAACTGTGGAGTAATGTGAATAATCATTCATGGTCCAGCGTGCTGCACGTCTCTGAACTCTTTCAAGTTTGTCAATATTGGACCTGGTGTGGGGGTCAAAAATCGTACTTGCATACTCTAACTGGGGGGCGGAACAAGGTTTTGTAGGTACACTCTCTGATCTTGGGTGAATTTACCTTGATGTTCCTCTTGACAAAGCCTAGGGTGCTGTTGGCCTTGGCTGCAACTCTGTCTATGTGGGTGTTCCATGACAAATTATTTGAGATGTCTACACCAAGATAGCAAGCATTCTCAGTTGTCTTTAGAATCTGTCTATGAAGTATGTACCTTGTGGGTTTGGGTTTTTTCAACCTTGTTATGTGGACAACTTCACATTTTGATGGATTGAATTTCATATCCCACAAGGCTTCCCATTTCTGAAGTTTGTCAAGGTCAGTCTGTAAAGTCTGATTGTCTGTCTTGTCATCGTTGATCGTAAGGTATACAGCTGTATCGTCTGCGAATAGCCTTACTTGTGAGGTGATACTTTCGGGCAGATCATTAATGTAGACAAGGAATAAGATAGGACCCAAGACAGAACCCTGGGGTACCCCTGAAGTGACTTCAATTTACACCACATTTAAACACAACCTTAGTCCTAGGTATACAACATAGTCTAAAATGAACAACATTACTTTCATAAGAATTAATTGGTATATTAATTAAAATACACCAAATATTAAGTTCATTTAACATAAACTGTAAATTATCCTCATTTTCAGACAGTAAAACAATATCACCAGCATACAGTAATATACTGACATTTTCTTGATGAATATAAATACCCTTACTTAAATCATTAATAAATAAGTTGAATAGCCGTGGTGACAATGGATAGCCTTGTCTTACTCCAGAATGTTACATTTAGTGAAATAATTATTAACTTTGACTCATGATGAAACTGAACCATACTTGTAAAGATTTAACTCTGTTAACATTTTATCAGAAACACATGTATACGTGAAGAGTTCCCATAGTTGATCTACACTGAAAGGAAAAAGAAAGTATACATTTTGGTTTTTAAAATTATTTCATTATTGGCTAAGTTTATTCATGTGATGGAAAATGAACTGATTTTTTCTTATTGTTTTGCTTTGAAATGAATTAAATGTTTGTTTTTTGATTCAACAATATGATGAAATATAAATATACAAAATGTATATGCAATACATTTATTGTTCCTTGACCTGTCGACGGTTATAGGTATGTATACTTTCTTTTTCCTTTCACTGTATATTGATAAAGTTATAAGCCTTTTGAAAATTAATAGGCGGAAAAGGTTGATGTTTAAGTTTTTTTTGTAGTTTCGATTACATTAGTTAGTGATGAAATATGATCAAAAGTGTTACGTGTCTGTCGAAAACAATTTTGTTCATCTACAATTTTATTATTTATATCTGACCATGAAGTAATACAATTGTTTAATATTGCAGTATTCAATTTATACATTGACAATGCCAACGCAATACCTCTGTATGATAAGGGGTATTTTGGATCGGCGGAGCTTGACTTAGGAATAGAATAAATAATGGATTTGCCCCACAATGATGGGACATAACCCGACTCAAAGCAGACATTTGTATAATACAAACAGAAGTGTCATTTATTAAAACAACAGCTGGTATATTATAAACACCAGTGGCTTTAAATTGTTTAGCCTTATCAACTGTATTTTTTACTTCAAAAATAGATATATTTTCATCTAAAATAATATCAGATGGTGAACATGTATTTTGAGATTAATTAAAGTTTAAAGTTGCATTACGATTATTCCCGTTCCCATATATTCAAAACATCTTTTACATCCGAAGATAAACATCCGTCTTCCATTAGAACCTCCATTAGAATCATGTTTTTCCTATCTTTATTTGTACCAACACTACCTATAGACTTCCAAAAAGTATGTTGGTCAAAATTAACTTCGTCTAAAAGATCATTTTGTAGTTTATACCGGTATAATCTTTTTGACCTCTGAACCTCTGTATTAAAACATTTTCCAGCATAATAATATTCTGATTTTAACTCATGATACAAATTTATTTCTAACACATGCCCTAGTGTGTTTGCACACCGTAAGTACATGTATACATTTAACCTACTTACTTGCTTGTTTGTCTTTGCAGTAAATGCTAAGAGTAGTCGTGACTGGTTGAAGATAAAATAGAACATCCAAGTTGAAACTGTACATAGGATATGTATATATTACGGTGTTTATTATAAAACAACATCTACGGACCAATATACGATGTGTTATGTTAAATATTGTGATTAACATTTATAAAACAAAGAGGTTGTGTTCGATAATTTATGCAAATATGGAGACATTACTTTATTTTCTTTGTGTGTTTTTTATACCATGCCACTCAAATAGCTGCACTAAGAAATCAGATTATTTTATACATTTGAGTGATACTTAATGTGATATTAAATGAAACTCTTGTTTTATTGTCCATTAAAAAGGACACTCACTGTAGTGAAACGAAAGATCTACGTAAGTTAGTTTATTCAGCATGCATACAAAAACAGCCAATTACATTTAAATGATCATTTATCTAAATAATTATTGATTTATTCTTTACTATGATCATCACAGAATGTCACTGTATCACAAAATTTCAGTATTTATCGCAAAACTTCAGTATTTATCAAAGTATTAATCATTACAAAATGAGTACTATATTTTACTATTTACTTTAGACTTTAAAATTGTTAATTAGTAATGCTTGGAAAGCCCAGTCCTTTAAACTAAAGTTGTATATAGGTTTACCAGTATTCATTTGTTATTTAATTACAACGTTAATTAACACGAGAGTGATAAATAAACGACTAACTCATAACGATTTTACTTACGTGTATTGCATAAAGAGATTCATGCGTTAGATTGAAATATATAAAATAGATATAAAATAAATCCAAATTGTCGTTAACGATCAAATCACTTCATTGATATTATTTGTAACTCTTTCAATTAATATGGTACAGTGTGTTATTTTGTTAACGGAGGAGTGGGGGTGGGGGTGGGAGGTATGTATTGCGCACGAGCAAATCGACCCAATCATTTGGGTTTACGTATAATATATGAACCATTGTAAGATATCAGTTCATGTATGTAAATCGCCATTACAATCCTGATGTGTTGCATGTTAAACCGTAGTATATAAATCATAGTTGACACCAATTCTACTGAGTAGGTTGATGTTATAGTTTTGTATACTTGATTTGCATTGTAGATAGGTGCGCTTACGGAATTCTTAGTAGTAAATTTAAAGTACGAAAAAAGTCGGGAAATTCGTTAAGTGTTTCATTTATCTCATGTTACGAACTTTGATTTTGGAAGTAGTTTCCTTTTTTATATTTGCAATATAGTCCGCGTTCCTTGGTATCACATTTTATTTGTACGAAAATCGTAAGATTTTCGAAGGTCCTAGGTATATAGCACTCAGTCCTAGGTATATAGCACTCAATCCTAGGTATATAGCACTCAATCCTAGGTATATAGCACTCAATCCTAGGTATAAAGCACTCAATCCTAGGTATATAGAACTCAATCCTAGGTATATAGCACTCAATTGTAAAAGCGTGGACTTCCCTGCCTGTCAAATAGCACTCTAATGCGTTGACACAATTTTGCCTTCCGCTGGAGCAACTGTCCAATCAGCGTGTTATTATATAACTGCCATGACACGGTCCCAAAAATGTCATTATGTTATACTGTTTGATTTTTGGTGACATAATAACAACGATGAAATTATTACACAGGTCACTTTCCTTTGTTTAATGGTTGGCAGAAAATGACGAAAATGAATATTGTATATGCAAAACAGAAACACTTTACTTAACCAGCGAACTAAGAATAAAATACATTTAATAACAGGCGACGTGTTTCAAGTAAAGTGAATTGTATGTGGTCTCAAAGTAATACAACTACTCCTCGCCTTGTTTTAAAACAACTCTACAACAACACCTTTAAATATGAAAGCTGTGTCAAATAAAATGTAAAACAAACATTATATATTCTGTTATTAGTCAATTAATTGAAGTTCAATGGTACAAATACAGTAGTGTTCGATCCATTGCCACGGCTATATGTAGTGCTCTGGAGCAATACCATTTATCCGTATATGCCTAGTACTGGCTTTACCCAGGAAGACATCGAGCGTGATTTTCTGGTTGTCCAGTGGTAGAGCATCCGACCCAGAATCGGAGTGTCGTGAATTCGATTCTTCTCCACAACTATGATAGGAGTCCTTGGGCAAGATATTTATCCGTATATGCCTAGTACTGGTCCACCCAGGAAGACTTTGAGTGTAATTTTCTTAGTTGTAGTAACTTGTTTTATTTTCGATGTTAAATAAATAATTCACACCATAGTGACTGTCATAGACATAACTAACTGAAGAAAGTCATTAACAAACACATTTTGTTTTCAGTTTGGTGTGTCGCAAATTCAAGCTAAATATTACGCTTTAATTTATGTGATGATTCATCAGCTGCGGTGGTGACTGTGTATATTATATGAATAATATGTAATATAATATCCTGTTGGACTGGGGATATTTTAATTTGTTAGTTTTACTATGTTGTTATATGTTGTATTGTGTTTATGTTTATATATCAACCATCTTTTAATTTCAAGCATATATTTATCATTTGTATAAACAAGTAGGTAAATGATCTATTAAAATAAGTAACATATGTATATACACATAAGTAACTGACGTGTTGAATTAAACTAGATAAGACATACATTGTCATTGGTAATATTAAAATCTCCACGCTGGTGTTGCAAATACTGGTTTGATTAACTAGAATTATACCGTCTTCTTTTCAAATGTATTGTGATTTCACATTGTAACGATTCCGCAGTATGCTGCATAATAAATGTTATAACATATTTACTGACAATTCTTATCTGATTTTTTCATTCCTTAGTGGTGTTATATAGAGATATCATACTTGCAAAATAAAAGTGTTATACTGGTCGGAGACCCAGATTTATTGATGCATTATCGTAATTTTTATGTTGTTATATAATGAGTAGATAAACTGATATATATGAGAAAGGTAACATACTTAATATCAATTACTGGGTAAATGGT
>CM055896.1:88524053-88657705 GCA_029582155.1 Panopea generosa
CAAATTTAACCATTTTATAAAGTACATATATATTTGTAAAAAATACCATAAAACACACAGCTGATGCTTTAGATGTTTCAAACACCTGACTTGAAATCAATACTTGTATATTTCTATTAAAGACTAGCTTCCAGATTGTTGAAGCGTTTTCACCCTTAAAAAAGAAGGAGTCTATCTGATTTTTAATTTCACAAAATTTGATATTATACTACATGTATATAGTATTAGAAAACAAACATGTAGTGCTGTGTTACAAGAATGCATTTTATAAATAGAAATTTGGGCTATTTTAAATATTAATTTCTATTAATTTACATAATTTTAGTTGGTAAATATTTAAGTCCGTTATCTTAGTACAACATGATATGCTTCTGTGGTGTAACTGGCAAACACAACTACACTTTTGTAGAAATTCTGGGTTCGAATCCCAGCAGTTGCGAACAACATGAAAAGAGATGGCTTAGATATGGTGAAAAAAGAAATGTGTTTTATTTTTTAATGAAATTATTCTCTTTTAAAAATGTATATTTTTTTATAATGTTTGCTGCTACATGGACAAAATGCTACTAACTTATGCTTTCTCTTTCTGACTGCCTTACATTCGAAAAGTATATTTTCCTTGGACTGCAGTTTATAATCATACATGGTCTATATTTTTTGTCTATTTTGTTTGTCTTGTTTAGTATTACAACCAGATTGTAGAAGTGTCTGGACAAGAACTGAAGGGAACCTATGACCAGATTGTATATTTCATATATATTTGGATGCCTCAGCTGCTAATTTGGGAACTTAAGTAAATATGTTGGTTTATGAATGCAGTCATGCACAATGCTGTTGTTTTTTCTTGGTACATGGGAGATGGAGGTTCAAATTACTGCCATGTCCAGAGACTCCTCTTAAATTTTAGTCTAGTCCTGTGTCCTAGACGTTTCAAACATTTGTCCAGAAATATACATTTGGTTAAGTCATATTTTAACATTTAAACTGCAAGAACTCTATTAATTATGCTTGAATACAGTATGGATGTCTGGTGTTTAGAATTATACAAATGGTTCCTTTTGTGGCAGAGTTGTCCATAGTGTTGTTGTCAAATAACCATTTACTTCTCACTGCCGAAGTTGTCGGATCAATCCTCGCTCCGGTAGTCTAAAAACATTTTGTGAGAAATTTAAGGTTACTTACAAAAGGATGGTGGCTGTACTGAGATTGGTTCCTTTGTATTCTAGGTCTGTTTTGCCCTTGGAGTGAGGCCTACTTTACTATATATATATATATAAGAGAAATTGACAAAAATTTATTTCTTACGACTGAAAAGATTTATGTGAATGTTTTTTGGATAATCAGATGGCTGTTAAGGCCCATGGGCCTCTTGTTTAAAAACACATTATAAATTACGGTTTCCAACAGTGTATGTATTAATATGATTATATAAATATAAGTCGGTAACCTCTCTGTTCATGTCATGATGTAATTATTTCAATCAAAGAACAGAACTTATAACATACATTTATTGTTAGTTGGCCTTTCGCTTTGTTTTCATTAGAGTTTTGGTAAATATATTGTAAATTCTGACGGAGTTGTCTTTGTTACTGTAAACAATTTTCAAATTGTTTTTAGCTCGACTTTTCGAAGAATAAAGAGAGCTATTCTGCTCACCCGGATGTCAGCGTCCCACCTTGGTTGAAGTTTTGTGTGCAAGTCCCAATTTCAGTAACCATTGCATGTATTGACTTCAAACTTAACACAACACTTCCCAGTCATACTATGATAACTAAGTTAGATAACTCTTGGATTAATATAATGCAAATTATTGCCCTTGTTTGACTTAGAAATTCTGGTTAGTTTTGCTTGCAAGTACCATCTTGTCCATACTGCATCAACCACTCAATGTATTTGATTTAAACTTAACGCAGGACTTCCCAGTCATAAAACATACTACAATGAATTACTGCCATGTCCAGAGACTCCTCTTAAATTTTAGTCTAGTCCTGTGTCCTAGACGTTTCAAACATTTGTCCAGAAATATACATTTGGTTAAGTCATATTTTAACATTTAAACTGCAAGAACTCTATTAATTATGCTTGAATACAGTATGGATGTCTGGTGTTTAGAATTATACAAATGGTTCCTTTTGTGGCAGAGTTGTCCATAGTGTTGTTGTCAAATAACCATTTACTTCTCACTGCCGAAGTTGTCGGATCAATCCTCGCTCCGGTAGTCTAAAAACATTTTGTGAGAAATTTAAGGTTACTTACAAAAGGATGGTGGCTGTACTGAGATTGGTTCCTTTGTATTCTAGGTCTGTTTTGAAATTGTTTTGAAACCCCAGTAAAAATACATACTGGCTATCTGCACAGTGTAAACTATAGTATAGACATGTATTATGTTTATGTAAAAATATGCAACCATTGCAGACTCGAACTCGGGACCTTTCACTTACAGGTCAAGTGCTCTACCGACTGAACTAACCATACTATTGACATATGTTTCTCTCCTAACAGTTTAGGTACACACTGTGACATTTATATTATGCACGAAACATTTATAACTGAAGAAAAACCCACGTCAAAAGGTATTTTGTGACCAGCATCCATTTATATATAGCTTGATTAAATAAGGTGTGAATGGGCAGCTTCTTTATTATTTGGATATCCTTTCTGCTGTCCATAACTCGGGAGACGCAAAATAAAAAAAACTTTAAAAGGCTCCTAGAGATGTGCAATATGTCGCACTACCATTTATGATGCTAATAACGTGTGCTTTTGTTTTGCAAACCAAGGAATTAGAGATATAGTTCCTTGAATAAAGTTTCAATCATATAATAAGTGATTTATTTATGATAAACATAATACATATTAAATTTATAATGGAAACAACTGCAACATTATTCTAAACTTATAATACATGTACTATAAAGTTTATTTAGTATTTGTTTGTTTACTATACTTATAAAATTGAAGTTCGACCCCAAGAGAGGCAATGCCTTAGTTCATATTACTATTACGTTTGGGCATATTTATACAAAAAAAATGCCATTTTACGCTATACAGAGTGGGGCATATGCAAATTGATGTGTGCATGCTGGGGTACATGTTATGCCATTTAAGCGCATAACATATGACTACATCTTAACCTCAGATATGTGAATACCAACAAAATACGAGTTTTGAGTCATTTAAGATTAAACAGTGTCATTAGCCGAAATTGAATGACGTCATAGTTTGGTAAAACGGGTTGTTATTAGTAAGGTTTATAACGACCTAAGTGGTTCAATGTCAGGGACTGATACGGAAATTGTAGGGTTTGACCATTTTGTTGTTCAGTCAAAGTAATTGTCAGACAAACTAGATGCTTAGTTCTCCTATATTTAACTGATTGTTCTTATGAAGCGTGCATAACAGAGAGAGCGAGAGAGAAAGAAAGAGAGAGAGAGAGAGAGAGAGAGAGGGGGGATAGAGAGAAAGAGAGAGATTAAGAGAGGGATGGGGGAGGGATGTGTAATGATTAGTTACACTACCAGCGGACATATACAACTACAGAAAATACATTAAGCTTAAGTTTCACTTTTGAAGTGTTTTTAATAATATACGTAGAATTAAAGTGTACAGTCGATAAATTGTCTCCACAAGTTCACGTTAAGTCTTGTTCAATGTCATTAATTCTTCGAATACAGCTTGATATGCGCAGGTTTCTTCTTCAGGAGCATTTCCTAAAAGAGAGAGGTTAAAATATGTTTGAAAACAATTATTACGGAATAGAGTATAAAATGAACAGTTTCTGTAATGCACGCAGTAATTTGAAATAACATAAATACTTTATTGATAATACAAAAATTAATTCAGATAAAGACAGCATTAGTATATGGTCCCCCCCCCCCCCCCCCCCCCCCTTTCTGTTTTCTTTATTTAATCTAGCTGCCCAGTCACGACTGAACAAAAAATCACATTTTGAAGTAAATAATTTCTACAAAACAATAATGTTAACAAAACACAAGAAAAATTGTTAAAATTAATTTGTATATCAACCTAATTTTAGAGTTTTAAAGGTAACTAAAACCGATAAGATACTTTACACAAGACAAAACTGTAAACTCAGGCAACCGATTTCCTTTTCTTTATTCGTCAGTTTCACAGTTAGTTTAAATGTTCCATCAATTTCAAAGGTCGGTTGAGGTATCTTGAATTCAAAGTTTTCAATCGAGTATGTTTTCTGAAAAAAAAATAAAATAAAAAAAATACAATTAAAGGTGTAAACGCACTATTGATTGTTTGTTCTTTATTCTTTAGTAAATAATAAAAGCTTGAAGGCTTGTCATTCATAGAGAGACCCAAATGAAAGAAGTGAAACTTACATTTTACTGTTTGTAAACCGCTGCACTTATGCAATATGATGATTAAGTGTCAAATTAGAGTTTGGTTTTCTGTCCAGTGTGCACACTTTTGACAAAGTGAAAGTGGACTTCAGAAACCATGTATTCATATCCAAAATTCCAAACATCATTTTTTTCTAAATTCACAATTCAAACTTGACAGTGCTTTAAAAATGTTCAAAATACATCAATTACTTTTGCCATTCAAATAAAAAATGAGCATTAGAATAAGGAAAATACAGTTTTAAAAAAAACAAACAAGGATTATTTATAACCGCCATTATGCGATTACCACCCGGAAGTGCATGCTGTTTCCAGTGGTGGTGCTGTGCCTAAAACATATTTTAGGAATGCGATATTACCACTATATCGGTTCCCCACAGACGACATCAGAAGAAAATAAGAAGCATATCTGTACGAAAGCAAATTTATTGCGTGAGGTTGCACATTTGTAACAACTAAGTTTCATACATGTTGAAAGCGTTCATATATGAGGTAAAAGTAGTTTACATGTGTAATAATTTTAACAAATTCTGCAAGGGTGTGCACAAACAAACAAAATAATTGTCAACAGAGGTTCTGCCGAACTGGAAACTGCATACGTAAAATAGAGTTTCTTACCGGTTTAAAAGGGCATTCACAGTTTGAGCCTTGCTTCTTGACAATATCTGGACATACATGTTTCTCTTGGCTGAAATATAGTCTTAATAATGCACAGATATCGCCCACGTGACATTTATTTATGAAGGTCACACATCTCAAGTGTACTGGTCATTAGATCTTGAGTTTTATGCTGATGTCCGCCTGCAATTGACAGAAATACAAAACGTTTCAACATTTAATATTTGGTAGTTGTAAGTTGTTACAGGTGGTGCATATTTCATGACCCCTTAGGAACAGACTCAATCAATGTGTTTCCCCAGATGACGTCACTAGCTCCGTTTGATCTGTGTGCTTGAACACGTCAATAACCATTTTGGTTAGTTATCATAGCGCGGCAAGGACTATTATAATACGCTCATAAAGTGTCCCTTTTAAACATTTCCTTGAAATAAATGTTAATAAACGTCACGTAAATTTATAAATTTAAAAAAGATATATATTTCACAATGGTATCTAGTTTATTAGTTTTAACAATTACATAAAGTTCGCAGAACCATTGTCGTACCGGAAATATTGCTGACGAGATTTCTTCAAGTGACGAAACTGTCTCTTAGATTCACTAAGCAATTTAAAGGTTCATTTAACCTCCGAAACGACCGTTTGCAAACACAGATATAAATAAAATATTGTTTGCAAGAATAGCTGTGTTTGTTTACAAATCAATGGTCGTTTACTTCCGGTAAACACATTGGCATAATACGGGTAACCTCGTGTTTGTTCGGAATGATGGACGGTAATTCATACACATATTGTTTTTTGAAATATCAAACATTGGCGGGGAAACAGTCGGAGAACAACCGAATCATTGCGTAATATCAAAAATGTCAACAATAGTTAAAAAAACTGTGTCCGCTCTTTTTAGAAAAACACATTTCTATCGAAGTTATTTAATTTTTCGCTTTTTAAAGACATTCACTATGGGGTACATAGGAATTGTTTTTGCAAAACTATAAACACATTTAATTACAATCATTATTGTTATAAAAAAAATATGCTTTTTGGAAGTTTAAATATTATAGCAATTGAGTGTTTAAATACTGTTTCAGATGAGATTTAGATTTTAAAGACTTGTAATGGGAAAACTTCTAAATAAAATAGTTCAAACGAAAAAAAACCATCAGGGTTCATGCGTTGGGACACAGGTTAGTGAGTAAGCGCCACCTAGCGGTAACACAATACACACAACAGAAATCAGAGTGATTTATTTTTTGCACGCGTTCTGTGCTTGTAAGGGGAGCCATCTATCAGATAAGATTTTGTATCCATAAAAAGTTCACTATGCAAAAAATGTGAACATTGTTTTGATATCATAAAAGTTAGTGTTTTTTTTGTTGTTTTTTTTAAATCGTTTCAAACTGTAGAGTGCATTATCTTTATGTAGAATAAAGGCAAATTCATAACAAAGGCACACGCGGCAGTTTTGATAGATCTCCATTTATATCTGAATATTATATATCTACATAATGCAAATATAGAAAAAATCACACAGTAAGTGCGTATCCACTTAATTAGGATTTTCTTGTGAGGATTAACTTTTTTAAATGGTTAAAATACACGATTTTCTGTGTATTTGTTCACATATGTGAACAAAAATGAAAAAAATAAATACCTTTTTTTATCAGTTTTAATTCGTATAATAGAAGTTAAAAGGAAATATCGATTTTGAATTTTTAAAATATTTTATGTCATAGTTTCAAAACTATCGTGGCGCTACAAGCTTTATAAAATTGTTAATAATTTCTAAAATAATAAGTTTAAAAGTGATGCTTATGAATAGCGATTTCATATAATCATATTACTTTTTTCAAAGATTAGTTTTTAATGCATGAGCACAACTCTAGCTCAACATTGCCGTGTAATGCAGTATTATAACATTGCCGTGAGTCCTTTAAACGCAGTGTAATAATATTGCCGTGAATATTGTCGTGAGTCCTATAAACGCAGTGTAATAATATTGCCGCGAGTTATTTAAACGCAGTGTAATAACATTACCGCGAGTTATTTAAACGCAGTGTAATACCATCGCAGTGAGCTATTTAAACGCAGTGTAATAACATTTTCGTGAGTCCTTAATACGCAATGTAATAACATTGCCGTGAGTCCTTAATTCGCAGTGTAATAACATTGCCGTTAGTCCTTTAAACGCAGTGTAATAACATTGCCGTGAGTCCTTTAAACGCAGTTTAATTCGCATTATACTGGAACTGAAACACTGTATTTGAAATATCCTACCACTAGGGTTATATTTACCCTTTGACGTTTTTGCAGTTACCTTAATTGGAGCCACCAATTCCTGCATCACTTGTGCTTTTGCCGAGACCTTCAATGTATGTCCAAGTTGGATGGTTTCTGGTGATATACTTAGGTTTGTTAAGAAGAGAGGGACGGCGGTTTTGTTGCAGTTATTCCACGTTAGTTTCTCACCATCATTCTGTGCCATCTTAAATGATAAAATCAGCCATGATTGTAGAATAGATATGATACAGTTATTGATAAATAGAAAATGTAATGTAAGAACATTAACATTACTTCCGATATGTCGAAAATGGCCGGTGTCAAATGAACATTGCTCCTATTTTCTAAATTTATACTACATTCTGAATTGTTCATTTACTCTTACTGCGTTCTACATTTCAATAATTCATGAAGTGATCAACGTAAATTTAGACAAATGTGGACATTTGGAGACATATCTTGTTATTCTCAATTATGTAAAGATAAGTAACATATATTAGTTTAGTATATGAACCAATGAGAAAGTATAAGGAATGTGCAGATCTTCAGAAGTAATCACATTATAACGTCACTGATGAAGCATAGTTACGATGTCGATGTAAAGGTTGCTCTTGTGAACCTTTTTACATAATGGATGTAGTTTACCTATCAATGCTGGTTTAAATAATTTGATGAAGAATTGTTTTGTTGTTGTTTTTTTCTTTTCTTAAAATTCAGTTATCTGTTTCCTTTTTGTACATAGGAGAAATGTGAGTAATGGAGTTTTTAGTCTGTCACAAGTATCGATATGTTCACTCACAAATAGCATTCTAGTATTTTTGTCTATAATCTGTTGTCTGTGCACATTGACATTATTTATTACGTGAGTATAACAATACTATCGCTGTAATGGTAAAACGCATTCAATCCAGTAATTGTGCACACGAAAACGAATCAGAAAAATAAAGTTTTGTTATATCTGAAGTGGATTCACACTGACAAGGAAAATAATACGGTGTCTGACAAGAGTAAATATTGATAGTGACAAATACGTTTGTGAAGAACCTCGGTATACCTTTTTTAAGTCACCCAAGAATGTGAAAGTGTGTGGGTGTGAGTTGCATTGCGATTAATGTCATTAAATGCAATGTAAGGTGTAAATATATAATATATACAATCAGGTGTGTGAGAATGAACGTTAATACAAAGTCATAATGTGTTACAATTTAATGATTTACCATTAATTATCTTATAATACACGTTTACAGAGTAAAACTGTGAAGGCATGTGAGTAAAGTAGGCATGCTTGAGTGAATGAGAGTTCATGCGAGACTTAAAGATACATTACCTGTAAACTGTATTATTAATGGTTATTATGTTCTGTTTCACATTTACACGTGTTAATCTACATTATGATACATTATTTCTCACTTCACATTTATCCTTGATGATAAACATCATGATATTTTATTTCTCACTACACATTTACACTAGCTACTCTACATCATAATGCGTTATTATTTACTGCACTTTTACGCGTGTTAATCTACACCGCAATACGTTATTTTCTCACTGCACATTTACAGGTGTTTATCTACAACATAATAAGTTATTTCTCACTGCTAAATTACACTAAAGTCTTGTTAACTACGTCATAAAATGTTATTTCTCACTGCTCAATTACACCTATTAATCTACGTCATATTACGATATTTCTCACAGCACATTTACCCGTGTTTATCTACGTCATAATACGATATTTCTCACTGCACATTTACACGTGTAAATCTTCAACATAATACGATATTTCTCACAGCACATTTACTCTTGTTAACCTACGTCATAATACGTTTTTTTTCTCTCAGCACATGTACACGTGTAAATCTACACCATAATAAGATATTTCTAACGCACATGTACACGAGTAAGTCTACACCATAATACGATATTTCTCACAGCACATGTACACGTGTAAATCTACACCATAATACGTTATTTCTCATAGCACATGTACACGAGTAAATATATACTATAATACGATATTTCTCTTAGCACATGTACACGTGTAAGTTTACACAATAATACGATATTCCCACAGCACATTTACTCGTGTTAATCTACATCATAAAACGATATTTCTCAGTACAAATTAACACTTGTCAATCTACAACATAAAACGATATTTACCGCAGCAGATTTACTCGTGTTAATCTTCATCATTATACGTTTTTTCTCACAGCACATGTACATGTGTAAGTTTACACCATAAAACGATATTATTCACAGCACATGTACACGTGTAAATCTACACCATAATACGATATTTCTCACAGCACATGTACATGTGTAAATCTATACCATAATACGATATTTCTCTTAGCACATGTCCACGTGTAAATCTACACCATAATACGATATTTCTCATAGGAAATTTACACGTGTAAATCTACACCGCAATACGTAATTTCTCACTGCACATTTACACGTGTTTATCTACATCATAATACGTTATTTCTCACTGTTCAATTACACTTGTTAACTACGTCATAATATGTTATTTGTCACTGCTCAATTACACTTGTTGATCTCCATCGTAATACGTTATTTCTCGCTGCTCATTTACACTTGTTAATCTACTTCATAATACGATATTTCTCACAGCACAATTACCCGTGTTAATCTACTTCATAATACGTTATTTCTCATTGCACATTTAGACGTGTAAATCTAAACCGTAATACGTTATTTCTCACTGCACATTTACAGTGATTATCTACACCATAATACGATATTTCTCACAACACATTTACCCGTGTTAATCTACGTCATAATACGATATTTCTCACAGCACATTTACCCGTGTCAATCTACGTCATAAAACGATGTTTCTCACTGCACATTTACACGTGTAAATCTACACCATAATACGATATTTCTCACAGCACATTTACTCTTGTTAACCTACGTCATAATACGATATTTCTCAAAGCACATGTACATGTGTTTATCTACACCATAATAGGTTATTTATCACAGCACATGTACACGTGTAAATCTATACCATAAATCGATATTTATCACAGCACATGTACACGTGTAAATCTACACTATAATACAATATTTCTCACAGCACATGTACACGTGTTTATCTACACCATAATAAGATATTTATCACAGCACGTGTACACGTGTAAATCTACACCATAATTCGATATTTCTCTTAGCACATGTTCACGTGTAAATCTACACCATAATACGATATTTCTCACAACACATGTACACGTGTAAATCTACACCATAATACGATATTTCTCACAGCACATGTACACGTGTAAATCTACACCATAATACGATATTTCTAACTGTTCATTTACACTTGTTAATGTACGTCATGATACGTTATTTCTCACTGCACATTTACACTTGTTTATCTCTGTAAAGATGATATAAAAACAATGCTGACAAATTGAAAATATTATCGTCATCATCAGTTATACTGGAGCTGTTATTTTATTTTATTCTTCACTACCATTTCAATAATTGGATTTTATTAGTTCGCGCTGTAATATATATTGAAGGATAATTTCGATTAAGTTGTTATAAAGATTGTTAAATTACTAGATAAATTTAGACTAACCTCTTATATTGTATTTATCATCAGTTCGAGCAATAATATATAGTAAATGATGATTTTGAAAAAAGATGTTTAAAAGATTGTTAAATTCATAGATAAATTTAGACTAACCTCCATATATTGTATATCTTGAGCTAAGATCAGATTTGCAAATATGCAACACGCAGAAACATATAGTACGTTCATCTTGCCGATCTGCCTATCTCATGTCAAGTGATTCACATACTTAAATAAAACGGAAGTTATGTGAACAGCATAGCCTTGATCATTTGTGGCGCTTGATTTTCTTAAGAACAAACGCCTTGACAATTTCGTCTTTGACAAAAAAAAATATGGAAAAAAACGATACACGCTATTCTGATATGTTTTCTATTTAATTTTTTAAACAATCTGGCTATCCCGGAGATGTCAATAGTATTTCAGAAGACTGTCGTCTAGATATTTATTGTTGATTTCATATTGTAATAGACATTACACTTTTCTATCTGACAAATATTTTGGACAAGATATTTGCAATGACTTTTGACGAAATAAATTCTTTTGAAGTTGTATTTAAACGTAACCGTTGCGGAGGTGAGTTTGTCGATCAGATTTTACTTCCATATACTAACGCATTTCTGCTGAAATTGTCAAATACGTACGCGTTTGTCTTTAACAAAACACAAGGAGGCAGAGGACCGAGACTAGCGTACAACCAGGACTATAAGTTTTAATCATTACGGATGCATGCCAATCTGTCTGTAACATCTGATGTTATGTTGTTGATTTGCACTCATCTCTATCCTTGATATACGTATCGTCTACTTATGAATTAAGTGGTAAACCCGGCATACTTGTTTGATAGGGAAAATAATACTAGTTTCAACTTTCAAATAGCCACTTATAATAACGACATATTACAATTTCTTGTATTGTTTAGACATATAAAGTCATGGGGGATATGGAGAGATTATTCTGCAAGAAGTATAAGAGTAACTATTAATTATACTTTTAATGTATTAAAGAATCATGCTTGATCTAAAATATGAGTAAAAATAACAAATACAAATTGATTGTTCTCTTCTCATACCTATACAAACGTGAAATTAAATGTCATTTTATGTTTTGTCATGTACGAGGTGTTATCCAGAAGTTCGTGGACAAATCAAATGACATGTCTGATTTATTTGAACTTTTACATGTATTATATTTAAACTAACGGCACACTTTATGCAAAGTATGAAGAAAATATATATTCAAATAAATAGTAACATGTATTTCAAATATGTCATGAACGCCTATCTGCCGCAGGCCAGATTTACATTACGTCGTTGCGACGTCAATTTATTTTACAACTAATTTTCCACAACTAATTTTCCTACTCTTACTTATTGCTCCATTTATACTCGTTTAGCAACTGGGAAACCCAGCGAGCACTTAAATACATGCTATTTTTTTCTTAATTATCGTGTGTACTGTATTGTATCCTATACTTATTTTGCAGCATAGTTCATGAATTGTATTACGGCAATCATTATTAAGGCAGTTTTTACTACGTTAACGTGACATTGACGCGATTTTGACACAGGGCAACCACATATGTTATCATCCATTAATGTTTCTCGTTCCTCACTGCATCGTTTGTGTCATTTGTAGACTACAAAATGCACTACAAATATTTTTCTCGGAGCTTTATATACATATCTTTCATCTGAATCAGTGTTTTGTTAATATTGACTTTTTAATAAACTGTATTACTGCTCGTTGTTTTACCGTTTCACCAGATGCACTATTTGCATATGAATACATCTACATTTTCAATAGAAGTTGATTAAAACTCCTAACACCTGCGTGCAATGCTGGAATGACATTGTCATTCAGACATTAATGCCGTGTCTCAATAATATAAGATTTACCGCGAGTGTTACGGGAAAATGATTGTTATTATATACATATTTGTCTGTCGAGTTGTTCAACATTTTGAGCTGCGGCACTTATCATGTATGTATGTTGCTATGGATACCATAACATTATTACTGACATAAGAAATATAGAAAAACACCATGTATCGGTGACAAATACACCCATACTTAAATTGTGAAAAATATAGCTATGCACTTGCATAAATATGGATTTTATTAAATTTGTCGACCAACTTGTGGATTACCCCTCGTATTATCCCACATATAAGATATATGACACCTTTCAATTTTACTAGTTAATGTTAGAGTAGAGTAGAGCAGAAAAATGCGCATAGCAAGAAATGGACAAGGGACGTACTAACTGACACGAATTTAGTTATTTTAGTGAGACGACTATTTGTAAATTGTTTCACGAGATGCTTGTTAGTTTCATTATGCACGGATAAAAACAAATTGCATGTACACATTGGATAACGTCAATATTATGTCACGTTATACCTGTATATGCGCGTGATAAGACATTCCTAATACATACATAAAATAAATGAATAAATATTCCAATCTACATTGATTATTTCAGTTAAAAAATGCAATTCTAATTGAGTCCTCTGTTTTTATATTTTATTTAAGACCTTTATACTATTTGAATTGATGATGAGGTATTCTATAGTGCTGTAGTTATTGTCGATGAGGTATTTTAAAGGTTTGTAGTTATTGTCGATGAGGTATTCTATAGTGTTGTAGTTATTGTCGATGTGGTATTCTATAGTTTTGTAGTTATTGTCGATGAGGTATTCTATAGTGTTGTAGTTATTGTCGATGTGGTATTCTATAGTTTTGTAGTTATTGTCGATGAGGTATTCTATAGTTTTGTAGTTATTGTCGATGTGGTATTCTACAGTTTTGTAGTTATTGTCGATGAGGTATTCTACAGTTTTGTAGTTATTGTCGATGAGGTATTCTATAGTGTTGTAGTTATTGTCGATGTGGTATTATATAGTTTTGTAGTTATTGTCAATCAGGTATTCTATAGTTTTGTAGTTATTGTCGATGAGGTATTCTACAGTTTTGTAGTTATTGTCGATGAGGTATTCTATAGTGTTGTAGTTATTGTTGATGTGGTATTATATAGTTTTGTAGTTATTGTCAATCAGGTATTCTATAGTTTTGTAGTTATTGTCGATGAGGCATTCTATAGTTTTGTAGTTATTGTCGATGAGGTATTCTATAGTGTTGTAGTTTTTGTCGATGTGGTATTATATAGTTTTGTAGTTATTGTCAATGAGGTATTCTATAGTTTTGTAGTTATTGTCGATGAGGTATTCTATAGTGTTGTAGTTTTTGTCGATGTGGTATTATATAGTTTTGTAGTTATTGTCAATGAGGTATTCTATAGTTTTGTAGTTATTGTCGATTGTGAGGACTCACTTACTAATAACCTCCCCTTAGAGACGCTATTAAGATTCTTGCGCTCAAAGAGCTGCGTAAATAGATTTGGCATTATTATTTATTTAAATTGCTTAATATAAATGGTCATATTTCTTTGTACATACATGTATGATAACATTTGGACATTTTAACAAGTACTGCAAAGTTTGAATGACATTGGTATGTGGTTAGATATATATATATATATCACTGTATCTATATGATCCAACGGGTTTATAAATCTGTCCTTTATATAGTATGTGAGTAGTCATGAATCCTTAACTGGATCCTACTCATATAAAGCTATCAGTTCATATATGTAAATTTGTCCACCCTGTCCAGATGTGTTGCATGTAATTCCATAGTATATAACTCATGGTCGACACCAATTTTTTGGTTTGGCAGAGGCCTTGATATTGTATCTATGGTTTGCATTGTAGCTAGGCGCACTCGCCGTAGTCTGGTCTGTACATTTATGTCTTGGTTATTCACAAATAATTATCTCCATATATATATCATGCATTGTGAATGAGCATCTGAAAAGATCCCAAAAATCGTAAATTCCGTTGTTGTGAATTTAATCATCTCCCTTTATGAAATTAAATATATATGAATTCACTGTATCTATATGATCCAACGGGTTTATAAATCTGTCCTTTATATAGCATGTGAGTAGTCATGAATCCTTAACTGGATCCTACTCATATAAAGCTATCAGTTCATGTATGTAAATTTGTCCACCCTGTCCAGATGTGTTGCATTTAATTCCATAGTATATAAGTCATGGTCGACACCAAATGTTTTGGTTTGGCAGAGGCCTTGATATTGTATCTATGATTTGCATTGTAGCTAGGCGCACTTGCCGTAGTCTGGTCTGTACATTTATGTCTTGGTTATTCACAAATAATTATCTCCATATATATATCATGCATTGTGAATGAGCATCTGAAAAGATCCCAAAAATCGTAAATTCCGTTGTTGTGAATTTAATCGTCTCCCTTTATGAAATTAAATATATATGAATTCACTGTATCTATATGATCCAACGGGTTTATAAATCTGTCCTTTATATAGCATGTGAGTAGTCATGAATCCTTAACTGGATCCTACTCATATAAAGCTATCAGTTCATGTATGTAAATTTGTCCACCCTGTCCAGATGTGTTGCATGTAATTCCACAGTATATAAGTCATGGTCGACACCAATTTTTTTGGTTTGGCAGAGGCCTTGATATTGTATCTATGGTTTGCATTGTAGCTAGGCGCACTCGCCGTAGTCTGGTCTGTACATTTATATCTTGGTTATTCACAAATAATTATTTCCATATATATATCATGCATTATGAATGAGCATCTGAAAAGATCCCAAAAATCGTAAATTCCGTTGTTGTGAATTTAATTATCTCCCTTTATGAAATTAAATATATATGAATTCAATGTATCTATATGATCCAACGGGTTTATAAATCTGTCCTTTATATAGCATGTGAGTAGTCATGAATCCTTAACTGGATCCTACTCATATAAAGCTATCAGTTCATGTATGTAAATTTGTCCACCCTGTCCAGATGTGTTGCATGTAATTCCATAGTATATAAGTCATGGTCGACACCAAATGTTTTGGTTTGGCAGAGGCCTTGATATTGTATCTATGATTTGCATTGTAGCTAGGCGCACTCGCCGTAGTCTGGTCTGTACATTTATGTCTTGGTTATTCACAAATAATTATCTACATATATATATATATATATATATAACAGTTTAAAGATGCACAGTGATACATTGTAACAAATGTGGAGAGTTTTAAAATCATAAAACAAGACACTTTTAGATCTACTGAAAATGTGTCCAGTGTTCCAGAAAGGCTCCTCTACATATAGAACAGGATAAAGTTGATTGCGTATAAGACGCATATATGTAATGTTTAGTTTGTTATACTGTAGTTGTATAATCTACAATGATCTAAAATTAACTAAACTTCTTTCAAGTTTAACAGCTTGTTTAAATTGCTTTCCTGTGTATATGTGCAGTTCTTTACTTTTAATTTAGTAAACCTTTCGGTGGGATTAATGAATTTTTTAATTTCTATTTCTCTTGAATCTATTTTAAATATCTCTCTCCAGGAGCTTAATGCAAAAATATAATAAAATAGAATATCATGGTTCAATTCAGAATGGAAATCAGAATTTCCATGGGTTATTGAAATTGAAAATTATAAGATATTCACATATATTTTTTGCCTTTGATGCTTCTTGTTTTCCAGAAGATGAAGTACTTCTGGAACATGGACATGTAGAAATACAGATAAATTAGTTTGGAGTTTGACTTGATGAAATACAATCATTATTCATAATTTATAAATAAACATTTCATTCTTTGTCAAATAATGTGTGATAGTGAGTTTGCAATTGTGAGGTATCTATAATTGTGATTTTTGTTTTGCAGGCATTGGCTCAGCACTTAAACCTTGACCATGAGAGAGTCGTTGATGCGTGGAAGTTGGTCAAGTTAACAATTGCGAATGACCCATCCTCCCAAGATGCCAAGGCAGACAGTGTCATGTAGTCAGTATGGGACCGACTTGGAGCAGTCCCATCATGCCCTGTATAAGGTAGCTGCTGTTGGACTATTGCTACCCGTAGCAACTGCTGTTAATACTTTTCTAGATAAATTAAATACAATTGTGATAATATTATTGTTTGATTTTTCAACTACATCATCATAAAGATTACATGTTATAAATTGCCTTACATTAATATGGCTATAAATTAAACTGTTTCTCTTCTTATTTCAGATTGTGAGAGTGGCTTTTCTACTCTAGAGTGAACACAACAAACAGAAAATACTATATCTGGAATACTTGCATAGCTGCCATAGTCTATGTGCCTGTGTACAGTTGTGATCCATATTGTCCATTGTTCAATACCAGGAACTTAAATGTAATTTGTGTAGGCCCCATATCAGTGTGTGCAAATATTAAGTCATATTGAAGTCAAATTGTATAATGGAATGTGAACATATGACATGATTACAAAATCAATTTTATCTACAAATTGAAATATATAAATACCTACCTTGGTGCCATTTACAATTGAATTCATGTGCCTGTGGAACTATTGTGCTGTCCTCTACTACATCCAGAATCTTTGTATAGCTGTCATAATGTATGTGCCTATATACAGCTGTGTTGGTCCCTATTGTCCATGGTTCAGTACCAGGCACATGAATGCAACTTGTGTATGCCTCATTTTAGTTTGTGCCAATCTTAAGTCATATTGAAGTCAAATTGTACTATGATATTTGAACATCTGGCAAGTTTACAAATTAGTATTATTATTTATATTTAGGTACTAACCTTGACCATAAATGCAATTGTGTAGGCCTCATATGTGTATGTGCTAATACAATGGCATATTGAAATCAGTTTGTATATGAGATCTGAACATTATGGCATAATAACAAATAAGTTTTACAAATTAAGATCAGTACTCACATTGTTACCATGAACAATTGAACTCATGTGCTTCTTATATGCACATTTCTGCTGGTCCGACTTGTCCATGGGCCGGTACAAGGCATATGAATGCACTTGGTGTAGGCTTGATATCAGTGTGTGCCAATACTAAGTCATAATAAAGTCAAATTGTATTATGAAATGTACTCATCTGGCATGTTTACAAAATTAATGTTATTTACAAATTGAATTACTCACCTTGAATATGAATGCAACTGTGTAGTCCTCATATATGTGCCTATCCAATATAATAGTGAAGTGAGTTTGTATATCAGATCTGAACATAATAGTATGATTACAAATATGATTTACAATCAGTATGTGCCTATTCAATATCATATTGAAGTCAGTTTGTATATGAGATCTAAACATTATGGTATGATTTCAAACATGACTTACAATTCAGTATGTGCCTATCCAATATCATATTGAAGTCAGTTTGTATATGAGCTCTGAACAGTTGGACATGATTACAAATATGATTTACAATCAGTATGTGCCTGTTGAAGTCAGTTTGTATATGAGATCTGAACATTATGGCATGATTACAAATATGATTTACAATCAGAATGCGCCTATTGAAATCAGTTTGAATATGAGTTCTGAACATTATGATATGATTACAAATATGACAATCAGTATGTGCCTATCCAATATCATATTAAAGTCAGTTTGTATATGAGATCTGAACATCATGGCATAATTACAATCATGATTTACATATTGAGATTAGTACTCACGTTGATGCCATTTACAGTGGAATTCATGTGCAGTTTATGTGAACATAATGGCATGACTACAAAGAGTATTAACAAAGCTTACCAACTGGAATCTTTGCATAGCTATAACCTTGTGTTGGTCCCTGTTGTCCATGTTTCAGTACCAGACACATGAATGCAATTGTGTAGGCCTCATATCAGTGTGTGCCAATACCGAGTACTCACATTGATGTCATATATAATTGAACTCATGTGCATGTTGAACCATTTAACTCTCAGTATCTACATCTTACATTTAGGCATAGCTGTTACTGTGTGTATGCCTTTGTACTGATGTGTTGGTCCCACTTATGGTTCTGTATCAGGCACATGATTACGATAGTGTAGGTCTCATGTGTGTCAACCATAGGATATATTGCAGACATATTGCACTATGAAAGTGAACATTATGGCATGATTACAATTATGATCTATAAATTCGCATAAGTACTCACCTTGATGCCATCTACAGATGAATCCATGTGCCTACAGAACCATTGTGATGTCCGCTGCTACAGCTGAAATCTTTGCCCAGCTGTTATCATGTATACGACTATGTATAGCTGTTTTGTATCACTTTTACATGGTTCAGCACCTTTCACATGAATGCATTTGTCCATACATCAATAGCAATGTGCCATTGTATTATGAACTGCTTACGTCATAATACATATTTTGTATATAAAATACAAGCATCCTGCATTTGATGATCTTTTGTATCTCACCTAACAATTATCACTGTTATGCACAGGACTTGTAATTGTATGTTACCTTCTATAGTAATTGTTACATTACAGCATAAACTGTCAACATATTTGCATAAATACAAACATTAATAATTTAAAATTAACATGAATGCTCACCACCTTAGACTACAACTGCATTCATGCGCATGTAGAACCATAACACTGCTCCCGCTTAACTTGCTGCAGCATGTTAATCCAAATTCCCAAGCACATATTGAAGTATCATACACACACGCAGATCTATTAGCATTAGATCAACACTAGTTTTAGTAAATTAGCACCATTATTCCACTCATGAATAACACAAACAGAAACACATTGTTTGTTTCATTCCAAAGGCAGCTTACATCGGATGGTCTTGATGGAATAAATACCAAGCACGGTTACACTGTCCTTCAATATATCTAATCCTTGCTGCTGCTGCATGTTAATCCAAATTCCCAAGCACATATTTTAGTATCACACACACGCGTAGAACAATTAGCATCAGATCAACACTTGTTTTAATAAATTAGCACCATTATTCCACTCATGAATAACACAAACAGAAACACATTGCTTGTTTTATTCCAAATGCAGCTTACATCGGATGGTGTTGATGGAATAAATACCAAGCACGGTTACACTGCCCTTCAATATATCTAACCCATCCTTACTGCTGCATGTTAATCCAAATTCCCAAGCACATATTTGAGTATCACAAACACGCGTAGATCAATTAGCATTACATCAACACTAATTTTAATAGTAAATTAGCACCATTATTCTACTCATGAATAACACAAACAGCAACACATTGCTTGTTTCACTCCAAATGCAGCTCACTTAGGATAAATTCCATGCACGGTTACACTGCCCTTCAATATAAATACCAGTCTATGTTACACTGCCATTCACTATATCTAATCCTTACTGCTGCATGTTAATCCAAATCCCCAAGCACACGTTTTAATTTTAATATCACACACACGCGTAGAGCAACTAGCATTACATCAACACTAGTTTTGATAAATAACACCATTATTCCACTTGTAAATAATACAAACAGCAAAACATTGCTTGTTTTCACTCCAAACGCAGCTTACATCGGATGGTCTTGATGGAATAAATACCAAGCACGGTTTCATTGAGTACCTGAGTAATTCCATTTAGAATACCCGGCATTGTTTTTATAAAATAACACATAAAACACTGTTTAATTTGCTCCACAATTCTAGGTGTTTTTACTTATCAATACACCTAACGTCGATTTACGAAATCGCAAGAGATAGAATTTCACCTTGTCTGTTTAAATTTCAATATTATCGTAATTTAATCACATTATACTCCAACCATTCTACCAAATAATTCTCGTATTATCATTATGTATGTCCGTTATTTCTGCTTTGTTTTCTCATACCATTTTCCAACATTTACTTTCCTCTATGCATTACTCCTTCACATCCTATACACTCGTATTTCCTTTCTTCTCGTATGATATCATGTTCCACGGAGGATACTCGCTCACACAGACTTATCACCCTGGTATTACATACTGTCTATTGATATAAATGTTTACAGAGCGAGAGTGGGTCTTTTTGGTCACTATCAACTCAAGCAAAAAGGGTTCAAACCGATGAACAGTTTCGATTTGATTATTTGGCTATCCGTTTTACTTATTATGTCCGGTGACGTCCACGAAAATCCCGGTCCAGCTTCGATTAGTACGTCCGATTTGAATTCCGGCTCGTCATCCATTTTGTCTTCCGGATCATTTGACATCTCAGAACTTATTTCTAGCCATCTCTCATTTGTTCATTATAATGTTCAAAGCTTTGCCCCAAAGATACACCAATTGTATGCTGATGTATGCTCATTTGATGTATTGGCTTTCACGGAAACCTGGTTGAATAGCAATACACCTACATCGGATCTTGCCTTTTCCAACTACCAAACACCCTTCCGTAAGGATCGCCCGACTGACAGATATGGCGGTGTCCTAGTCTATGTTAAGGATACGAACACCGCTCGCCGAAGACAAGACTTAGAGTTAAACGACATTGAATGTATATGGTTAGAATTGAAAGTGAAACATAAACTTATTCTGTTCGGCGTTTTTTACCGTCCACCGAATTTCAATGCTGCTGTCCTTTCGTGTATACAAGATTCCATAGCCCTAGCTATAGATACTCAGACTAAAGACATAGTGGTTACTGGTGATTTTAATCTCGATTGTCGCAGACCTGCATCTCGATTGAAAATTGACAACATCTGCATGCAATTCGGCATTTCCCAACTAATTTCAGATCCAACCAATTTCACCGAATCTTCCCAGTCCATTATCGACCTATTCCTTGTATCCTGTCCCAATCTGGTATCCATTTGTGGTGTAGGTGAACCCTTCCTTGAACAGAATATTCGCTATCATTGTCCAATATTCTGTTGTATCAGATACCATAAACCCCGACACACAACCTTCAAGCGAAAAGTCTGGAAATTTTCTGAACCTATTTCGATCTGTTGCGTTCCAATGTTTCCGAGTTTGATTGGGAAGTTTGTTTTAACGCTGATATTGATGTATATTGTTCTAGTCTCACTGCAGCTTTACTTTCGTTATGTGATTAGTGTATTCCTAATAAAACTGTAACAGTACGACCCACCGACCCACCTTAGATGCACAACACAATTAGAACCCATATTCGAAGACGAAAACGAGCATATATCAGAGCACGCAAAACAAACAACCCAACCCATTGGAATGCATACAACACCATACGCAACAAAACTAACTCACTCGTACGCAATGCCAAACACGTACACAACACCAAAATGGCCGAAATACTAAAGCACCATCTGTCACAACACAACTCGTCCGACTACTGGGAACTTCTAAAAGGCTTCATAAATCCCAATTCCTCTACATCAAGCATCCCAACACTTTATCACAACAACAACACATATGAAACAAACACAGAAAAAGCAAACATACTCAACACATTCTTTCAAGCACAAACACTCCTAGATGACACAAATAAAGACCTCCCAAACCTTCCCATCAGCGATCAAGGTCCTAAACTCACCAACATTAACATCCAGCCTAAAGAGGTAACTGACGCCCTAAAAATTCTTAAATCAGGGAAAGCTTCCGGTCCCGACACCATCAATAACATAGTGCTCAAAGAACTCTCAAACGAACTATCCCGACCTCTCTGTGATCTCTTCAATTACTCCGTACGTCTATCCAAAGTTCCCCGTCAATGGAAACTAGCCCACGTCTGTGCAATCTACAAGAAGAAAGACCCTTACGATGTTAGCAATTACAGGCCAATCTCCCTACTCAGTGCAGTCAGTAAAGTCCTCGAAAGAATTATCCACAAACATGTATTTAACTTCTTCCATGACAACAACTTCATCTCTTCTTTTCAGTCTGGCTTTGTTCCTAAGGACTCTACTGTCAATCAGCTTACATATATTTACCATACCTTTTGCAAGGCTCTAGATGATGGTAAGATGTCTTTTTTTATATATCTAAAGCTTTCGACCGAGTGTGGCATAAGGGACTCTTATTCAAACTTGGACGCAGTGGTATCTCTGCCTCTCTTCTTCTTTGGTTCAAGGATTATTTAGCCGGCAGAACACAATGTGTAGTCCTTTCCGGGTCCACATCTGACACGGTTCCAATATCGGCTGGTGTTCCTCAAGGCTCAATTCTTGGTCCATTATTATTTCTTGTTTATATCAATGATATTGTTTCTGAAATAGGCTCTGCGATTTGCCTCTTTGCTGACGACACAACCCTTTACGTTATTGTCGATAATCCTCAACCTGCTGCTCTCCGTTTAAATTCTGAGCTACAAAAGATCAATGACTGGGCTTCAACCTGGCTAGTAACTTTTAATCCTGCTAAAACTGAATCTCTACTTATTTCTCGCAAATATGTCAAACCCCAGCACCCGCCCATATTCATAAACTTTATTCAAATACAGGACGCTGACAATCACAAACATCTTGGAATAACTCTATCTAACGATGGCACATGGCACAAACACATTGAAGACATCACCAAAAAAGCTTGGAATCGAGTCAACAATCTGCGCTCTCTCAAATTCACTCTTGATCGTCGGTCGTTTGAAACTATCTACACATCTTTCATTAGACCTACACTCGAATACTCTGACGTCGTTTGGGATAATATAACGAAAGCTGAAGAAGACCTCGAAAAAATCCAAATCGAAGCAGCTAGAATCATTACGGGAGCAACAAGCCTGGTATCACTTAATAACATATACAAAGAATCCGCTCTTGAGCCTTTGAAGTCCCGCAGATGAAAACACAAATTGATCCACTTCTATAAAATGCTCAACATTCCTTCTACTCCTTCCTACTTATCTAATATGATCCCCATGACAGTAGGTAATGTTGCAACCTATGGCCTACGCAATTCTGACCACATTAGGAACGTTTCCTTCAATACACAACACTTCTCTGCATATTTCCTCCCCTCCACTATATCAGAATGGAACAAACTACCCCCTGCCACCCGGTCTGCTGCTACCGTCTTGTCTTTCAAGCACGATATAAATTCTAACAAGAAGACTGTTCCAAAATTTTATTACGATGGTAAAAGAGATTCGGCAATTCAGCATGCGCGGTTACGGATGCACTGCAGTTCCTTGAAAGAGCACCTGTTTTCCAAAAACATTGTAGAAAGCCCTACCTGTGTCTGTGCAGAAATTGAGGATACATATCACTTTTTCTTCACATGCCCCTTATATCAACGCCAAAGAACTCTACTCCATGACGTCCTTCGTCCTATTACTCTTCTAGACCTAAACACACTACTTTTTGGCAACGACTCTCTTTCTGATGATGTCAATCGTAAAATATTCCACCATGTCCAAACATACATTTCGAAGACCAAACGTTTTATTCATTGAATTGAACTATCCTTTATTCCACAAGAGTGACCCACAACACCTCAAAAGGTGTCCTGTGATAACACCTCTCTTTTCCTGTTTCTCTCTATCTACTTTATCTACCCTTTCCACTTTATTTTTACTCACATATTTTTTTTTCTGTTTTAAAATATTTTAAGTTATATACGGCAATTATTGTTCAATGCAAGTATACACAACTCTCAGTAGTTGAAGCGTCGCATACGCCACAGCCTATATACATACCAAATCAGCTACATCTGTATTCTCAATGATCAAGATACTTGCACATATTTATTATTTTCATCTCAAGCGCTGCTTATAATCCGTTTGTCTAGTAATTAATTTGTTTTCATTGCATTTGTAACACCATTATATAGTCGTTGCAAGATATTCAGAAGAGGACTTTGTATAAGCTAGAAATAGCTTTCTTCTCAATTCTATTGTTATGTATCGCTGTATATTTGAATATATTTATATGTAATATGTTGAAAACGAATAAATATTTTTAAACTAAAGAACTCTCAAACGAACTATCCCGACCTCTCTGTGATCTCTTCAACTACTCCGTACGTCTATCCAAAGTTCCTCGTCAATGGAAACTAGCCAACGTCTGTGCCATCTACAAGAAGAAAGACCCTCACAATGTTAGCATATACAGGCAAATCTCCTTACTCAGTGCAATCAGAAAAGTCTTCGAAAGGAGTATCCACAAACATGTATTTAACTTCTTCCATGACAACAACTTCATCTCTTCTTTTCAGTCTGGCTTCGTTCCCAAGGACTCTACTGTCAATCAGCTTAAATAGATTTACCATACCTTTTGCAAGGCTCTAGATGATGTTAAAGAGGTTCGAGCTGTCTTTTTTTATATATCTAAAGCTTTCGACCGAGTGTGGCATAAGGGACTATTATTCAAAGTTGAACGCAGTGGTATCTCTGCCTCTCTTCTTCTTTGGCTCAAGGATCATTTAGCTGGCAGAACACAATGTGTAGTCCTTTCCGGGTCCACATCTGACACGGTTCCATATCGGCTGGTGTTCCTCAAGGCTCAATTCTTGGTCCATTATTATTTCTTGTTTATATCAATGATATTGTTTCTGAAATAGGCTCTGCGATTTGCCTCTTTGCTGACGACACAACCCTTTATGTTATTGTCGATAATCCTCAACATGCTGCTCTCTGTTTAAATTCTGACCAAAAAAAGATCAAAGACTGAGCTTCAATCTGGCTAGTAACTATTAATCCTGCTAAAACTGAATCTCTACTTATTTCTCGCAAACACGTCAAACCCCAGCACCCGACCATATTCATAAACTTTATTCAAATATAGGACGCTGACAATCACAAACATCTTGGAATAACTCTATCTAACAATGACACATTGCACAAACACATTGAAGACATCACAAAAAAAAATTGAATCGAGTCAACAATCTGCGCTCTCTCAAATTCACTCTTGATCGTCGGTCGCTTAAAACTATCTACACATCTTTCGTTAGACCTACTCTCGAATACTCTGACGTCGTTTGGGATGAAATAACGAAAGCTGAAGAAGAAGACCTCGAAGGAATCCAAATCGAAGCAGCTAGAATCATTACGGGAGCAACAAGCTTGGTATCACTTAATAACGTATACAAAGAATCCGCTCTAGAGCCTTTTTGAAGTCCAGAAGACGAAAACACAAATTGATCCACTTCTATAAAATGCTCAACTTTCCCTCTACCCCTTCCTACTTATCCAATATGATCCCCATGACAGTAGGTAATGTTGCAACCTATGGCCTACGCAATTATGACCACATTAGGAACGTTTTGTTCAATACCCAACACTTCTCTGCATCTTTCCTCCCCTCCACTATATCAGAATGGAACAAACTACCCCCTGCCACCCGATCTGGTGCTTCCGTCTTGTATTTCAAGCACGATCTAAATTCTTACAAAAAGACTGTTCCAAAATTTTATTACAATGGCAGAAGAGATTCGGCAATTCAGCATGCGCGGTTACGGATGCACTGCAGTTCCTTGAAAGAGCAACTGTTTTCCAAAAACATTGTAGAAAGCCCTACCTGTGTCTGTGCAGAAATTGAGGATACGTATCACTTTTTCTTCACATGCCCCTTATATCAACGCCTAAAGAACTCTACTCCATGACGTCCTTCGTCCTATTACTCGTCTAGACCTAAACACACTACTGCTCGGCAACGACTCTCTTTCTAATGATGTCAATCGTAAAATATTTCACCATGTCCAAACATACATTTCGAAGACCAAGCGTTTTATTCATTTAATTGAACTATCCTTTATTCCACAAGAGTGACCCACAACACCTCAAAAGGCATCCTGTGATCACACCTCTCTTTTCCTGTTTCTGTCTATCTACTTTATCTCCCCTTTCCGCTTTATTTATACTCACATATTTTTTTTTTCTTTTTTAAAATAATTTAATATTTGATATACGGCAATTATTGTTCAATGCTAGTATACACAACTCTCAGTAGTTGAAGCGTCGCAAACGCTGCAGCCTATATACATACCCAATATTCCCAACAATCAAGATACTTGCACATATTTATTATTTTCATCTCAAACGCTGCTTATAATCCGTTTGTCTAGTAATTTATTTGTTTTCATTGCATTTGTAACACCATTTTATAGCCTTTGCAAGATTTTCAGAAGAGAGACTTTGTATCAGCTAGAAATGGCTTTCTTCCCAATTCTATTGTTATGTATCGCTGTATAATTGAATTATTTATATGTAATATGTTGAAAACGAATAAATATTGTTTAAACTAAACAGAAAATCACTCAGAAGCAAAATCCCGGCCATTTTAATGAATATACCCCCAATCGAAGAATTAAACTTTGGAACCCGTGTTGGTGTCTGGTACAGTGATAAAACAATGAGGTCATCATTAGTTTAGACATTTTTGAAAAAAATATAGTATGGTGGTAAGGTGTCTTTTTCCTACCATATGTTTGTCGTATTTTATTTTTTACGTTTGCTGTTGTTTTGCATGATTAAACGTTGTAAGTATGTGATTTATTATTTAACTTCAAGTTTAAAGAGGATAAAAAAACCTTTGTTGTTGTTGTTGTTGTTGTTGTAATTTAGCCACATGTTGCACACTTCTTATTTTAAATACATATATCAAACTGTCTGTTTGATAAGGTAGCGGATGGAACTGTTATTCCTTTTTTGCTCTTACGCCATAATATATTTCTGGATAAAAGCCCTGTAAACATTGTTTACATTGTTATAGTCGTTTTCGTTATGAGATGTTAAACTGTATAACATGAATACGCTATTTAACTAAATCATAAACTATAAAACGAATATTTCTTTCGAGAACAAAACATTGCGATTATGTTGCTTGTATGTTTCAATTGCAATGAAATTGAGGTTTAAATGGAATACACGCTCTCAAATATTTAAGCATTTACCCAGTAATTGATATAAAGTATGTTACCTTTCTCATATATATCAGTTTATCTACTCATTATATAACAACATAAAAATTACGATAATGCATCAATAAATCTGGGTCTCCGACCAGTATAACACTTTTATTTTGCAAGTATGATATCTCTATATAACACCACTAAGGAATGAAAAAATCAGATAAGAATTGTCAGTAAATATGTTATAACATTTATTATGCAGCATACTGCGGAATCGTTACAATGTGAAACCACAATACATTTGAAAAGAAGACGGTATAATTCTAGTTAATCAAACCAGTATTTGCAACACCAGCGTGGAGATTTTAATATTACCAATGACAATGTATGTCTTATCTAGTTTAATTCAACACGTCAGTTACTTATGTGTATATACGTGTGTTACTTATTTTAATAGATCATTTACCTACTTGTTTATACAAATGATAAATATATGCTTTTATTAAAAGATGGTTGATATATAAACATAAACACAATACAACATATAACAGCATAGTTCAACTAACAAATTAAAAAATCCCCAGTCCAACAGGATATTATATTACATATTATTCATATAATATACACAGTCACCACCGCAGCTGATGAATCATCACATAAATTAAAGCGTAATATTTAGCTTGAATTTGCGACACACCAAACTGAAAACAAAATGTGTTTGTTAATGACTTTCTTCAGTTAGTTATGTCTATGACAGTCGCTATGGTGTGAATTATTTATTTAACACCGAAAATAAAACAAGTTACTACAACTAAGAAAATTACACTCAAAGTCTTCCTGGGTGGACCAGTACTAGGCATATACGGATAAATATCTTTCCCAAGGACTCCTACCATAGTTGTGGAAAAGAATCGAATTCACGACACTCCGATTCAGGGACCGGATGCTCTAACACTGGACAACCAGAAAATCACGCTCGATGTCTTCCTGTGTAAAGCCAGTACTAGGCATATACGGATAAATTGTATTGCTCCAGAGCGCTACATATAGCCGTGGCAATGGATCGAATACTACTGTATTTGTACCATTGAAGTTCAATTAATTGACTAATAACAGAATATATAATGTTTGTTTTACATTTTATTTGACACAGCTTTCATATTTAAAGGTGTTGTTGTAGAGTTGTTTTAAAACAAGGCGAGGAGTAGTTGTATTACTTTGAGACCACATACAATTCGATTTACTTGAAACACGTCGCCTGTTATTAAATGTATTTTATTCTTAGTTCGCTGGTTAAGTAAAGTGTTTCTGTTTTGCATATACAATATTTATTTTCGTCATTTTCTGCCAACCATTGAACAAAGGAAAGTGACCTGTGTAATAATTTCATCGTTGTTATTATGTCACCAAAAATCAAAGAGTATAACATAATGACATAATGACATTTTTGGGACCGTGTCATGGCAGTTATATAATAACACGCTGATTGGACAGTTGCTCCAGCGGAAGGCAAAATTGTGTCAACGCATTAGAGTGCTATTTGACAGGCAGGGAAGTCCACGCTTTTACAATTGAGTGCTATATACCTAGGATTGAGTGCTATATACCTAGGATTGAGTGCTATATACCTAGGACCTTCGAAAGTCTTACGATTTTCGTACAAATAAAATGTGATACCAAGGAACGCGGACTATATTGCAAATATAAAAAAGGAAACTACTTCCAAAATCAAAGTTCGTAACATGAGATAAATGAAACACTTAACGAATTTCCCGACTTTTTTCGTACTTTAAATTTACTACTAAGAATTCCGTAAGCGCACCTATCTACAATGCAAACCAAGTATACAAAACTATAACATCAACCTACTCAGTAGAATTGGTGTCAACTATGATTTATATACTAAGGTTTAACATGCAACACATCAGGATTGTAATGGCGATTTACATACATGAACTGATATCTTACAATGGTTCATATATTATTCGTAAACCCAAATGAATGGGTCGATTTGCTCGTGCGCAATACATACCTCCCACCCCCACCCCCACTCCTCCGTTAACAAAATAACACACTGTACCATATTAATTGAAAGAGTTACAGATAATATCAATGAAGTGATTTGATCGTTAACGACAATTTGGATTTATTTTATATCTATTTTATATATTTCAATCTAACGCATGAATCACTTTATGCAATACATGTAAGTAAAATCGTTATGAGTTAGTCGTTTATTTATCACTCTCGTGTTAATTAATGTTGTAATTAAATAACAAATGAATACTGGTAAACCTATATACAACTTTAGTTTAAAGGACTGGGCTTTCCAAGCATTACTAATTAACAATTTTAAAGTCTAAAGTAAATAGTAAAATAGAGCACTCATTTTGTAATGATTAATACTGTGATAATTACTGAAGTTTTGCGATACAGTGACATTCTGTGATGTTCATAGTAAAGAATAAATCAATAATTATTTAGATAAATGATCATTTAAATGTAATTGGCTGTTTTTGTATGCATGCTGAATAAACTAACTTACGTAGATCTTTCGTTTCACTACAGTGAGTGTCCTTTTTAATGGGCAATAAAACAAGAGTTTCATTAAATATCACATTAAGTATCACTCAAATGTATAAAATAATCTGATTTCTTAGTGCAGCTATTTGAGTGGCATGGTATAAAAAAACACACAAAGACAATAAAGTAATGTCTCCATATTTGCATAAATTACCGAACACAACCTCTTTGTTTTATAAATGTTAATCACAATATTTAACATAACACATCGTATATTGGTCCGTAGATGTTGTTTTATAATAAACACCGTAATATATATATATCCTATGTACAGTTTCAACTTGGATGTTCTATTTTATCTTCAACCAGTCACGACTACTCTTAGCATTTACTGCAAAGACAAACAAGCAAGTAAGTAGGTTAAATGTATACATGTACTTACGGTGTGCAAACACACTAGGGCATGTGTAAGAAATAAATTTGTATCATGAGTTAAAATCAGAATATTATTATGCTGGAAAATGTTTTAATACAGAGGTTCAGAGGTCAAAAAGATTATACCGGTATAAACTACAAAATGATCTGTTAGACGAAGTTAATTTTGACCAACATACTTTTTGGAAGTCTATAGGTAGTGTTGGTACAAATAAAGATAAGAAAAACATGATTCTAATGGAGGTTCTAATGGAAGACGGATGTTTATCTTCGGATGTAAAAGATGTTTTGAATATATGGGAACGGGAATAATCGTAATGCAACTTTAAACTTTAATTAATCTCAAAATACATGTTCACCATCTGATATTATTTTAGATGAAAATATATCTATTTTTGAAGTAAAAAATACAGTTGATAAGGCTAAACAATTTAAAGCCATTGGTGTTTATAATATACCAGCTGTTGTTTTAATAAATGACACTTCTGTTTGTTTTATACAAATGTCTGCTTTGAGTCGGGTTATGTCCCATCATTGTGGGGCAAATCCATTATTTATTCTATTCCTAAGTCAAGCTCCGCCGATCCAAAATACCCCTTATCATACAGAGGTATTGCGTTGGCATTGTCAATGTATAAATTGAATACTGCAATATTAAACAATTGTATTACTTCATGGTCAGATAGAAATAATAAAATTGTAGATGAACAAAATGGTTTTCGACAGACACGTAACACTTTTGATCATATTTCATCACTTACCAATGTAATCGAAACTACAAAAAAATCTTAAACATCAACCATTTCCGCCTATTAATTTTCAAAAGGCTTATAACTTTATCAATATACAGTGAAAGGAAAAAGAAAGTATACATACCTATAACCGTCGACCGGTCAAGGAACAATCAATGTATTGCATATAAATTTTGTATATTTATATTTCATCATATTGTTGAATCAAAAAACAAACATTTAATTCATTTCAAAGCAAAACAATAAGAAAAAATCAGTTCATGTTCCATCACATGAATAAACTTAGCCAATAATGAAATAATTTTAAAAACCAAAATGTATACTTTCTTTTTCCATTCAGTGTAGATCAGCTATGGGAACTCTTCACGTATACATGTGTTTCTGATAAAATGTTAAAAGAGTTAAATCTTTACAAGTATGGTTCAGTTTCATCATGTGTCAAAGTTAATAATTATTTCACTAAATGTAACATTCTGGAGTAAGACAAGGCTATCCATTGTCACCACGGCTATTCAACTTAATTATTAATGATTTAAGTAAGGGTATTAATATTGATCGAGAAAATGTCAGTATATTACTGTATGCTGGTGATATTGTTTTACTGTCTGAAAATGAGGATAATTTACAGTTTATGTTAAATGAACTTAATATTTGGTGTATTTTAATTAATATACCAATTAATTCTTATGAAAGTAATGTTGTTCATTTTAGACTATGTTGTATACCTAGGACTAAGGTTGTGTTTAAATGTGGTGTAAATTGAAGTCACTTCAGGGGTACCCCAGGGTTTTGTCTTGGGTCCTATCTTATTCCTTGTCTACATTAATGATCTGCCCGAAAGTATCACCTCACAAGTAAGGCTATTCGCAGACGATACAGCTGTATACCTTACGATCAACGATGACAAGACAGACAATCAGACTTTACAGACTGACCTTGACAAACTTCAGAGATAATTTGTCATGGAACACCCACATAGACAGAGCTGCAGCCAAGGCCAACAGCACCCTAGGCTTTGTCAAGAGGAACATCAAGGTAAAGTCACCCAAGATCAGAGAGTGTACCTACAAAACCTTATCCTTATTATGCTTTACTTTTTCTTGTTCTATTAATATAAGACACGACGCGCAGCTGCCCGATTATGCCTGTGAAGGCGTGTGGCAAAATATAAAGATAGATAGATATTAAAATATCGGAAAAGTATGTGTATATGGGGCTTTCCCTTACGGAGTTTTTGGATTATAATGTAACAGCTAAAATAATTGCTCAGAGTGCGGGTCGTGCTTTATGTCTTTTAATTACAAAATTTAAAGCTTTGGGCGGTATGCCTTTTGATGAATTCAAAAAGTTATTTGATCTCATATGGACCTTCGATTTGGGGTACCGAATCATATTCTTGCATTAACGCAATTCAAAACAGAGCGATGCGGTTTTATCTAGGGAAATAATAGTACACTGCTACTGCATAACTTACACAGATGAACTGCATATGTAACCACTGGAGTTTCGATTTTATTAAAGTGTAAAGGTCATTGCTAATCAGTTCATTACAAATCTGATTTGAAGTGATAATCGATCTTTAAAACATTTCCTAAAATTGCGCGTTAATGCTTTTTTGCTTGGCAAATTTTAATTATTTTGTTTTAAGTACTTTCAGACGGCAGTCAAGATTAGCGATGGGTTTTCAACTTTTATTTAAAAAATATGTAAATCATTTGTAGTAATTATATGTGATAAGAAGAAATATTTTATGAGTTGCATATTTTAAAATTATATATGTGAGTTTGTGTAAATGTACCATGTTCTATGTTGTAGATATGATGACACATTAATAAATAAATAAAAACAAATGTAATGTGTATAACTTAAACATATGGGACCTCTGTGATAGATTGGTTGAAGGCGCTGTCATGTAGTGACCACTCGCCTCTCAATGTTGAGTTCTTTGGGTAACAAACTTGGTCAAAATGATGGAAATGTCAGTTACTAGCAGAAAGACAGTGCTCAGATTTGTTCAGATAATTTCCATCAATAAGATTGAATGCGACACATATAACATGTCATGTGTTAACAATGAAATAAACCCCATTCAAAAATGTTATACGTATATTGCATACACGTTTCTTTCTTCATAACAAAATATGATAACGTGAATAATCAAGTATTGCATTGTTTTTGCGGATTTGCTTTAGTGTCTGCATCTGCAATTTACTTTGGTCTGGTGAGTGTGAAAGAAACACATATTAACTGGAACATGTTTCATACATCATTATTAGTACACATGTTTTAGAATATGAAAAGATAAAATAGTTTACTGTAGCATAAAATATTTTATTGTTATATGCAATTAATAAATGCAAAACTTCATTTTACCTGATACAAAAGTTCATCTCGATACACCCTAGTTCTTTGCCTTGTATTTTTAATCTTATTTGCGATGTGAAATTTCCATGGACTTCAAAAGGCAAACTTGCGAGAGTGAATTTTGCGTCCTTTACGCTGTATGCATTCTGTATATATTACAATGACAATTAGTTAATCTATAACATAATGACAGCTGAAAACATGTTTCAGTCAGGCATTACATCCAATATCTAATGAATAAATGAAAACAATAAAAATTGAGGGGAAATTGAAATTTACCTCCGACAATGATGTTTAAAAAGCGCAACATTTTGATCAGAAGATATTGCTATATTGAATGAAATGATAGCCATGTTCAGTCTTATATAATTAGTACATAGTTTATCTTTTGTTCTCTGCATTCATATCTTTAAATATATCTCAGTAAATGTTTGTAATACAATTATATAAACAAGAATGTTTTTGGGGCGAACTGTCATATTTCATACAATTGTAAACTGTTAGTGTAAGTATACAAGACTGCTGATGGGGAAATGTGCAATTCCATCAAAGTTGATATGCACATCGAGATTTCACATCAATCATTCGTAGCAAGTTTTGTAAAGACGTGGTCGGCGGTTTTGAAGAAGAAGCAGGGCCAAATGGTTTTATTCGGAAAATTGAAATGGTTATAATACAGCCACTGATAATTGAAACGCAATGAAAAAGGGATTTCAAAACTATGGCTTCAGCAAGTTTCAGTGAAACCTTCCCCGCCATGATTCACTGAAGTTTCCCCACCATGATTCTGACTACTTGTGCCGGGCGATTTTTCCGGACAATATTTTTATTCCATAATGTAATGGGTTGTAACTAATCAATTACAGTTCATCAAACAGGAACATTTAAGAATTATTCACAACTAGACCTCACACTGAAACTAATATTCCGGCCTATTTCGACAAAATACAATGTATGACTGAGGAGTTATCGTTTAACAATACAAACGGTCGTGACTAAAAAAATCATCGAACCGGGACACAAAAGGAATTTGACACCACCCTGGTGCTTCCATGCAAATTTCCGCTAAGTTTGATCCATATGTAGGAGGAGTTCTCCGCACAGGATATTGATACAGACAGACGGACAGACAGCATAAAGACAACATATCTCCCTGAGATGCGGGGACACAATAAATATGTGTTCGTCAATACCTTTTTAAAGGGACACATACAGTTGGATCCTTTTTTCTTCATCGAAGACGGACATTTGTCTTTGCCTTTATCTTTGAACTCTTTCTTCAGGTATTCACATACGTCATCGACGTGACATATATGTAACAGGTCGCAAAAATCTGTTTTGCCGCCGTGGGTCCGAATACTGATTGAAGCCTTAAATATGTAGGAGTGAACAATATTTTTTTATTAAACATTTATAGTATCGTAATATACAACTGCAAATGGTCAGGCAACAGCGACAAGTCATCAGGCCTAAAAGTATGAAACACTACATAATATTTATAAAAAAGCAAAATGGTTGAGAAACAAGATATTTATCTGATTTTAAACACATAAACATCAGGTCGACAAACTGTAATATATGGCATGTTTAACTGATATCAACTAACCGCGACATGTCCCTCTCATCGATTCACTCCTGAAACTTTATATAATACAGAAATAAAAAAAAATTCAAATGACACTGCAACCATAAAAACAAAGACGGTAATTTTCCTGCTTTATATTACTTTGTTACTATAGTAACACATATTTATAAAACCATATCGTTACCTCAACATGAGCAACAACGTCGGTGAATAAGTCCACGGCTACAGATATGGTTGACGGAGTATCAAATTGGACAACGTCGGGTGTCAATGATATCGATTTGAACCAAAGAGGAGGGTCAACGGTGTTGTTGCAGTTGCTCCAGGAGAAGTTAGTATTTTTGCCGATCTCATGAAAAAGAGATTAAACAACTACAATTTTTACATAGTGTAAAACCAGGTAGAAAGTAATAAATTCTAATTTGCATAACCTTTGCAAATGAAAATATTATATGTAAACTTTTTATATTGATATAGAAATATAAAACCAACAGTTTTCTCTTACAGTCGTCTTGTAAACCACCTAATTGAAGACTGTATACTGTCATTCCATACTTGGATTCAGATTTATTATTTCTGGTCCTTTGGGGTTTAGTGAGGTTAAATTTAGATACTGAGCCAAAACAGTCAAATTTAAGATATTTTTATAAAATTTTCTTCTTATTATAACAAGCACTCAGAAACAATTTGTGAGCATGATTATTGACATGTATTTGGTCTTTATAAAAATTGTGAATTTCATGTCCCTGGATATTTTGGTTTGACCCTAACGCCTATTTTACTAAATTTATAAAAGACAAAATGGCAAAAATTTCTGGTGACTCATTTGAATGGTTATTGGTGTGATTTGTTGTTGCTAACATTACGGTTAATTCTAATGTTTTATTGAGTCGTCCAACTCCACCCTCTCTTTCTCTCTCTCTCTCTCTCTCTCTCTCTCTCTCTCTCTCTCTCTTTCTTTCTCTCTATTTATCTCTCTCTCTTTCTATCTTGTAACCTTGGGACTTGGCCAAAACAGTCAAATGTAAGGTAAACTTCTTATTTTTATTATAGTAATAATCTAATTGTAAGCAAAATGAATGAGGCCTATGCGTCCGTCATGAGAATTGTGAAGTTCATGCCACCGGTACTACTTTACTAAATCTATATAAGAGAAAATGATGTGATTTGTTGATGCAGAGGTAACGTTCAAAATGCATGTTTGGATTTTTGCCACTTCGCCAATGATAATAGTTAGAAAATAGATTCATATAGCTTTATGCCATCAATGATAATCTCAGGTAACCGTTAAGGCCCATAGACATATTGTTCTTGATATCTAAAGTTATAATTGTTTAGATGTGATACTTAACTTTAATATTGCTATGATTAATCAAACAAAACATATTGATTGATCAAACAATATCAGATATTAATCAAGCAATATAAGGGATTTAATAAACAATATAAGGGATTGATCAAACAATAGAAGGTACTGATCAAGCAATAGAAGGTACTGATCAAGCAATAGAAGGTAGAGTACTGATCAAGTAATAGAAGGTATAGATCAAGTAATAGAAGGTATAGATCAAGTAATAGAAGGTATAGATCAAACGATATAAGGTATTGTTTGATCAAATAATAGCAGGTATTGATTAAGAAATAAAAGCAATATAAGGTATTGATCAAGAAATAGAATGGATTAATCAAATAATAGAAGGTATTGATCTAGCAACATAAGGTTTTGATCAAGCAATGTAAGAGATTTATTAAGCAATACAAGATATTGTTCAAACAAAATGAGTTATTGGTCTAGCAATGTAAGGTATTGTTAAAACAATATAAGGCATAGATCAAGCAATACAAGGTATTGATCAAGCATTATAAGGCATTGCTTAAGCAATTTAAGGTATTGAACAAAGAACATAAGGTATTGATTAAGTAATGGTTGATATTAATCAAACAATAGTAGGTAATGATCAAGCAATATAAGGTATTGGTCAAACTGTATAAACGAAATGGATTGATCAATCAATTTAAGGTATTGATTAAGAAACAACAGGTATTGATTAAACAATAGAAATTATAGATCAAGCAAAATAAGGTATTGATCAAGCAATATAAGATATTGATCAAGCAATAGAATGTTTTGATCAAACATTAGAATGTTTTGATCTAGCAATGGAAAATATTGATCAAACAATATAAAGTAATGATCAAGCAATATAAAGAATTTATCAAATACTAGTGTGCTTTGATAAAAAATATATTGATCAAGTATTATAATGGATTGATTAAGCAAATAATATAAGATATTATTCAAGCAATATAAGATATTGGTAAAACAATATAAGGTATTGACCAAACAATATATGTTATTGATTAAGCTGTATAGTGTATTGATTAAACAATATAAAGGTTTGATCAAACTATATAAAGGATTAATCAATCAATATAAATGATTGATCAAACAATATAAGAGATTGGTCAAGCAATATAAGTGAAACTTTCAAGATTGGAATGGGTCTGTTACAGATAGGTACGATTGAATATGTAGGTGATTTAAATTGACTGTCAATTTAATGTTCCGGTTCAGTTACAGTTGAATGATTAATCAAACAAATTCACGTCTAGTTTAAGATAAAACCAGACCGGACGAGTTTCATTTACGCGTATGACTCGCGATTCGCAATTCCAAAATAAAAGCATTATTAAATTAGTAATTCATTAATGGAAATTGTAAATTCATGACAGCACATTTCATTATGTCATAAATGTAGGTTAAATTGATGCAAAACATATTTAAAATTTCAGTAACTTTAACTGAAGTTTAAGGACAATACAAGCTCAGATATGTCTAGTTCTACAGTTTGTATGTGAACATGCGTGTTCATATGTTTCACAACCCATAACAATACATTTATATATAAAACAGTGCCATATTTTGAGGTACATGTATGTGTAGGCTCTAAGAATATATGTAATGATTAATTGCTGAATACACTAAAGATAAATAATATGTTATGTTTTGTGTAAATCGAACATATTTTTTTCGTAAAAAAAATGTATTGAATAAACTGATTCAAGCAACGTCCAGTCAGTCATTCATTAAATTGTATTTAACATTGCCATGTACTTAGAATAAAATGATAATTGACATCAAAGTGAAATAAATATTTCATATATGTGCGCCGCAGCAAAGTTATCTTGTTGGAACAGATTATACTTAACTTCCGCGTTGTTATCAAAACATACTTGAGAAAAACAGTGCTTGAGATACACAATCTAGAAGTGTTTAACATGATAATAAATTACCTTCTTGTCTAAGACGACACGTTTAGCAGCAATAGCTGTTATAACAGCCATATATACGGCGATTTTAAAACAGTCCATATCGTCCTGATAATTATACACAGTCGCCAATCACTGCTGGTATAGATTATAAAATTAAAACTGAAACAAGGATATTAAAGTAAATTTATTTCCTTATACGTGGGTTATAAAAATAGAAATGAAACAAACATTTTTTCGACAATTTCATACACAGAATACAAGTTGCGAAATAGTGCAAAAAGTTTGTAATTGTAGTTTTACTTCCTCCATGACAAGGAGAACAAAACATATATATTGTCCAGACAAACAGAGACAATACGAACAAAAACATACATACAAATACACAGCATTTAACAAACTTAATACAAAGTAAGTTTACGTTTAAACTTATTAATCTATATTGACTGCTTTCCATTTATAAGTATGTGAATACGTGTTTTTATATGCATGTACATTATTTAACATTGTCCGTATGTTTATACACTCCTATATACTGTGAAATCATTAATTTTCGTTGGGTACTAATTTTCGTGGATTTCGTGGGGCGCCTAGACAACGAAATCAAATACCCACGAACTTAGTTTACGCTATGTAATGTTGTCAACATATAAATTACCTCTGTGTTCATATGCCTACGTGCATGCATTGTGGTAAACAACCCATCCTTTATTTTATATATTTTCTTTCGTCATATCGCATCACTATAGACATTGATACTTTTGTCAACAGTGTAAGATTTTTTATACTCATATCATCTTTAATTCTACATCCATCCGCTGACAGACGTGTGTGTGTGTGTGTGTGTAGAGAGAGGTGTGTTGTAATTTACCCCACTGTGCGTGTCAAATATCAGAGGTACTAAAAATAGACCGTCACCTTGTAACAAATTGCTATCGAGTTGAATTGATTGATTGATTGAATTTTTAGCGTCATTTTTATGCCATCAAGGGCTAACAGACGATCAGTTAACCTAACCACTGTTTCCTGGGATTAACCAGTACTCGAGCACACCGCATCTCCGCAAGTAACTGATAACTTTCCCACTTGAATCAGTGGTGAGAGACGAATGATAATGAGACACAATGTCGTATATCAATCATCACGGAGACTGTTGCCGGGCGGGGGATTCGATCTCACGAACCCTTGATTGATAGCTAGACGCGTAACCGACTGAGCTAATCGGGCCCGGCTCTATTGAGTTGAAATAGTTTCAAACAATGTGACGTATAGACCTACGGTAAACATTGTAAAAAAGTGTAAAACATTGTAAAGGGACAGTATGTGCGCGTACAAAGAAAACTAAAACACAAGTTTATATTGTTTCTCTTTATGATCATTTTTAATAAAACAAACAAATCTCTTAAAAGTCGTAGCACATTCATTTACTGTTTATTATCACAGTCACGTGATGTGGCACGTACTGTTGTTATTTACTGCAGGCCTGACTTCTGAAACCCTTTCTGGATTAGATCTCGTACTTCTCCTTTCCTCTCCTCTGGTTTGCATAATAATTAGTTCAATATCGTACTTGTATATTAGGGTACTAACTGGCATGTGTCAACTCTTATTGGCACAGCGGGGTGCGATAAACCCTGACGAGCGATGTGTGCACTACAGCAGAGGTTAATTACTGGATAGCACTATGCGATGCCGAAAACGTAAACTTTATCTTTTTGATTTTTTTTTTTTTTTTTTTTTTGAAATTTGGTTTCGACGAATTTAAGACCCCACGAATATGTCTTTGAAGTGGAAACCACGAAATTTAATAACCACGAAAATAAATGATTTCACAGTATATATTTATGGAAGAAAAAATGAATCAGTTCTTGAGGCTTGGTATGCTTCTTCGACATTTAAACCAACATTTTACTAATGAATATAGAACCTCGTGTCTCAATGTCGTAACCCGAATTATAGGTTGAATTTTCCACCACCATTGTAACTTAGTATAATGGCCGCAGACATGTTTCATCAATTAAAATCTCTTCTCCGTCTTTATCATATTCTAATGTAGCATTTTTGTTAAATAAACAAAATAAATAGTATGAGAACATCAACCACTATAAAAACTGTTATGTAAAGCCAAATTGAAATATAGTTTATTTCCCTCCCTATTTATTCACTAAAAAGCTGCCTATTAAAAATATCACTTTTTGGAGACAGTACCTCTTGCAAACATCGCTGCATTACTATGTACGTGTATACTCCTTGTTGTTGTTTACCATGATAATAAGTCCATATAGTAAACCCATCTCGTCGGATATATATTTATTGTCAGAGAACTTAATTATAATATAACTTTACCAACTAGGATCGGAAGAGAGCAAACAAATATTATAATTTTCTTGGCCTTATATGTTTTACAACCGACACAAAAACAATGCAAGTCGGTTATTTACTTATAAATGGTCAAATTCTCAACAATACATCTTAATGTTAAAAAAAAACACATTTGTTATACACATAAGGAAATAAAAGTATTGTAAACAAACACAAAACTACGTCATCTAATATGTGAAAAAAATATTTACAATGTCACGGGCTTAATTTATTTATAAAAAAATATACACAAATGATAATTCAGATCTTAAACATTCTTATTTACTTCAAATTCATTCTTATTATTTCAATATACAAAAATGTAAATTACGTCTTAAATGTGCAGGCAACAGTCATGCTATCAGTAGCTTTATATTTTTCCATAGTTTCAGCATATGTATCACTTCGCATATACGAACAACCCCAATGTTGATATGACAGATATATTAATTTATAGTTTGTAGCAAAACATTAACCGTTACTATCACTCTTTGTTTTCGATTATTCAAAGAGCATACCTCAACTTGTCGTATAAAGATAGGCGTGTCTCTTGGCGGGCGCTCGGTTATCAGTTATATGCAAACGTAAATTCCATTCACACACAAACAATTACTTTCCATACATCACTTATGCAATAATGTTTACTTGCTTATGACGAAATATTGTCCAGTCATAACCCAATCTCTCATTCAAAACATTTGCCCTGCAGTATACATAGTTCAGCCAATCAACAGATCTGTGTCTTTTGACAGCATACAACAGAATAGTATGAAAACTTTTAAACATAGAAAATCAAGTACAAAACTTTTAAGAAAATAATTATGATTATTAAAAACACAAGATATAGTTAAAATTTAGTTGTTTTATGACGCCAACCAGAAGGAAGGAAGGTTCCAGGCTCACACTCTATGTATAAAAACAACACATTAATATAATATAGTTTGAAATTAAAACAATGCCTACAGATGAGAACCAATCGAATCCAATATATGTATATATATATTTGTCGTTAGATATAGATCTTACGACAAAAATGGGCGATAGTGGATATGTATCATTCATTTATCATTTAAAACGTTGGGACCACATAGGGATTGATAATTTAACCACAATAATGTACATGACAAAAAAGAACGAAATGAGCATTATCATCTGAAGGATCTCTACCCCTATGCAGAGATAGTTGTTTTTAATAACAAAAATGGTAATATCAATCAGATTAACGTGTAAGTGTGGCAACGATAATCGTTAGATTCAATACCATATTGCCAATGAACTAATACTATTATATTTAGAATCAAACATTGTCGAAATATATATTCATAAGAAAATGTACATTAGATTTTATTTGTATTTCAGCATTCATTTCCGAAGACAGAATTCATCCAAATGGTACCTTGACAAATTAAAACAACGTGTTTCAAGTGCTTGCAAATGAAGACATTCACGAGAACATTTTCATCAATAAGTTCCAGCCACCGGAATACATTGATGACTACAATCATTCCGTAAAATATATATTTATTTATTTGCCAATTTGGTAAATAGAATGCATTTTTATAATAAGAATAATATCCATGGCAATTTTTGCGAACTATATAAATTGTAAATACACCAAAATGAACTCAAACTAATAAAGAACCTGGAAACAAAAATGAAATACTCACAAACGCCCACAAAAAACAAATATAAATACCAGTGTCATGCCAAAGATAAAACATCCCACAATGAACGAAGCCATTGGAAACAGGAAACAACACACAAAGCATGCTACAATTATGTAACGGGAGCCATCATCGCAGTTCGGTAAATTCATAACTGAACATAACATTTAATGAAATTTACAATTATTTTCCAATTTGAATTCATTTTGTATATAAAAAAGTGATCGACTTCGTTCCAATGGATGTCGACTTGCTCTAGGTGCACATTCTGAAATATACAAACATGCAAAATTAAAAGGTGAATACAATTGAATTGCCAAATTATGTTTCAATATGTATGATAGTTGCCTAACCTAATTTTTACTTTATGGCAGTTTATATATGACCCGTCCAGTTTTATTGGTGAATAAAGATCTCATAATGAATTCGAGTAGAACTAGTGTCCTTCCCTAAGAATTTGACAAATGTTATAACATCATGTTTTTGGACTCTGCGTTGAGAAGCAATCAATTCAAACGATCATAACTGAAATGTTCACTTGGTCATATTTTCGTAATGAAAATCACCTGATAAGAAGTTAAGTGTAACAAATTATTCAAATGGAATATTTACTCGAGACAAAAGTTTAAGGTGAAACACCCAAGTTTTCGTCCTTGGCTGCTCAGCCGCACGCTCAAACGGTAGGATCCATACACCACAATACCCTTGGCCTTTTTAAGATAATACTCTTTGTTCCTCACACTGTAGTTTCTCTGTAATTAAAAAAAGGTTTATCTCTTTACTTCATAAAGACGCCTTTGGACACCTCTAATATTGAACGCATTAATTCACCACATATCAGCAATGGGTGAATTATGTTTATGTTAACTGACAGAATGGAAAACAGTGCAGGAAGTGTTCAGATTGCTCGTTACGAGCAATCTGAACTCTTCCTGCACTGTTTTCAAAGACCTTCGATTGGTGCGGAACAACGCGTATCTATGGAGTAAAGGGTTAAACGTTGATTATTTTTCTTCTGTTCTATTATTTCCTCCGTTACTTCCAGCAATCAATTTCTGATTATTATTGGAAGTCTCGTTTCTGAGGAAGGTTTACTGGCATTTTGCATCGCTGATTAACATAGGAGTTCAGTGAAATATTCTACATGCACTGAGTATGGCTATCCCAGTACACGGACCAACTGTTTTAAATCCCCTCCGAAATAGTGCACGATTTTACATCACCTTGCCCGAAAAAAGGCACTGTGGGAGTGCGTTTGAACAAAAAACGGACGAAACCTCACCGGTAATCGATCCGGATATCTCTTGGTCTTGGAGCAAGCATGCCAGCCACTAGACCACCAAGGCATCAAGTAAACATTTGAAATACTTGATAATATAAGCATGCTGGGCATGTTCGATACTATAAACATTCAAGCTGTGACTGTTGGAAATACGTGTAGGTTGGAAATGGACATGTTGGGAGATGTGCACGCATATTGTAATTTTATTTTACACTTGTAGTGTTTTACAACTTATGTCGACCACGTGATGCATGCGGTTTAGACACTTTTTAATTTTCGAACCGCGTGGTATATTATACTGTACCAAATTGACTGTCCACGTGATGTGGTGCTTATACTGTTATACAAAATACAAGAAACGTTATTTTGTGCCTATGTAATAATACAATAACACTAGCTGTAAAGCCATTTGCCGACAGTAACTAAATGATCACGTGGTGTGGTAACGAGAAACTTTCAATGACAACTTTGTCTGTTATGCAATATATTTCCGTGACCACGTGGTGTAGTACAGAAGCTGTAAAACCATAATACAATACAGTTCGCTGTTACCATGTTAATTCTAATTCATCATCATAGGTATCCCTACACAATTGAATATTCCCTGTATTACTGAAATACAGTCAAGGATATCCGCTGTAAAATACACATAGAAATAATTTTACAAAGCAAAAATGTATACACTCATATCAATACACAGTAGCTGGTATGTTGACTTAACTAGTTTCACAGTAACTAGTATATTGACTAGTTCCACAGTAACTAGTAATTGACTTGTTTCACAGTAACTAGTATTGTGACTAGCTCCACAGTAACTAGTATGCTGACTAGTTTCACAGTAACTAGTATGTTGATTAGTCTCACAGTAACAAGTATGTTGACTAGTTTCACAGTAACTAGTATGTTGACTAATCTCACAGTAACAATTATGTTGACTAGTTTCACAGTAACTTGTATGTTGACTAGTCTCACAGTAACTTGTATGTTGACTAGTTTCACAGTAACTAGTATGTTGACTAGTTTAACAGTAACTAGAGTGTTGAATTGTCTCACAGCAACTAGTATATTGACTTATTTCACAGTAACTAATATGGTGACCAGTTTCACAGTAACTAGTATGATGACTAGTCTCAAAGTAACTAGTATGTCGGCTAGTCTCACAGTTACTAGTATGTTGACTAGTTTCACAGTTACTAGTATATTGACTAGTTTTACAGTAACTAGTGTGTTGACTTGTCTCACAGCAACTAGTATATTAACTTGTTTCAAAGTAACTAATATGGTGACCAGTTTCACAGTAACTAGTATGATGACTAGTCTCACTGTTACAAGTATTGACTAGTTTCACAGTAACTTGTATGTTGACTAGTCTCACAGTAACTATTATGTTGACTAGTCTCACAGTAACTAGTATATTGAGTAGTTTCACAGTAACTAGTATATTGAGTAGTTTCACAGTAACTAGTATGTTGATTAGTCTCACAGTAACTAGTATGTTGACTAGTCTCACAGTAACTAGTATATTGAGTAGTTTCACAGTAACTAGTATGGTGACTAGTTTGTTTTTAAGGATAACGCAGTGACACTTCCTTAGTATTTTTACACATTTTTAACATCAATGGTACCTTATTGCAGTATATACTATGTGACATTCTGCATCAAGAAATCGAAATCTCTATGATGAATTTTAAAAAGTATTTCAAAATTAATTACATAGGATTTTATAGCATGAATTTATTTACTCATCAAAAAAGGGCGCACCCTTACTGTGTAATGTTGGCATACCGAGCTAAGTTGGCACAAGTTAGACGACACTTACTGTGTAAGGTTGGCGTACCAAGCTAAGTTGGCACAAGTTAGACGACACTTACTGTGTAAGGTTGGCGTACCGAGCTAAGTTGGCACAAGTTAGACGACACTTACTGTGTAAGGTTGGCGTACCGAGCTTAATTGGCACAAGTTAAACAACACTTATTGTGTAAGGTTGACATATCTAGTTAAATTGGCACACGTTTAACAACATTAATTGTGTAAGGTTGGCGTACCGAGCCAAATTGGCACAAGTTAGACAACACTAATTGTGTAAGATTGGCATATCGAGCTACACTTTCACAAGTTAGAATACACTAACTGTGCAAGGTTAGTGAACCGAGCTAAATTGGCACAAGTTAGACATAACTTATTGTGTCAGGTTTGTGTACCGAGCTAAACTATCACTAGTTAGAATACCGACTTATTGCATAAGGTTGGCGTATCGAGCTAAACTGTCAAAAGTTAGAATACACTAATTGCATTAGGTTGGTGTGCCAAGCTTAATTGGCACAATTTAGACTATATTAACAGTGCAAGGTTGGTTTACCGAGCTAAATTGACTCAAGTCAGACAACACTAATTGTGTAAGATTGGCGTATCGAGCTTAACTTTTACAAGTTAGAATACACTAACTGTGCAAGGTTGGTTTACCGAGCTACATTGGCATAAGTTAGACAACGCTAATTGTGTAAGGTTGGTATAAGATCAAAACTGTCACGGTTTGGAATACACTAATTGCGCAAGTTTGGCGTATCGAGCTAAACTGACACAAGTTAGAATACACAAATTGTGTAAGGTTGGCATGTAGAGCTAATTTTTCACAAGTTAGCAAAACTTTGCAAGGTTGCTTAACCGAGTTAAATTTGCACAAGTTCGACTTCACTCACTGTGTAAGGTTGGCGTACCGAGCTAAATTGGCACAAGTTAGACAACACTAATTGTGTAAGTTTGGTGTACTGAGCTAAACTTGCACAAATTCAACAAGACTTATTGTGTAATGTTGACCTATCTAGCTTAATTGGAACAAGTAAGACAACATTAATATGTACGGTCGGTGTATCGAGCTAAAATGGCACAAGTTAGACAACACTAGTTGTGTACGGTTGGCGTATCGAGTTAAATTGGCACAAGTTAGATTACACTAATTGTTTAAGGTTGACATATCTAGCTAAATTAGTACAAGTTAGACAACACTAATTGTGTAAGGTTGGCGTATCGAGCTTAACTGTCACAAGTTAAAATACCGACTTACTGCGTAAGGTTGACGTATCAAGCGAAACTGTCACAAGTTAGAATACCGACTTATTGTGTAAGGCTGGCGTATCGAGCTAAACAGTCACACGTAAGAATACTCTAATTGCATAAGGTTGGCGTATCGAGCTTAATTGGCACAAGTTAGACTACACTTATTGTGTAAGATTGACATACCGAGCTAAATTGGCACAAGTTAGAATACCGACTTATTGCGTAAGGTTGGCGTATCGAGTTAAATTGATACACGTTAGACTTCACTAACTGCGTTAGGTTGGCTGTCGGGCTGAATTGGCACAAATTAGAATACACTAATTTCGTAAGGATGGCACATCGAGTTTAACCGGCACAAGTTAGACTTCATTTATTGTGTAAGGTTATTGTATCATTTACATTGTGACACTGTTTATCTCAGCTATAACTCGCACTTAGATGACAAAAATGTAACACACCAATTATATTTGAAATGAACATTTATAATTCAAAACGCAACAAAAGTATATGGTGTTTATACTTATAGAAATCAATATTAAGCGGAAAAAGCTTAACACGGGACCAAATCAATTCAATACAATCGCCACAAACTGGGTTGAGGAGATGAACCTATACATTGCCTTAAAAGATAAAGTGTCAATAGTAACAAGCTCAAATTACCTGTGCAAACGGGCACGAACAATTCGATCCCAATTTCCTTAGTACGTCGGGACAATTTGATGGGTCATTCGCATATTTTTGTTTCAAATATTCACACACATCAGCAATATGGCATATGTTAAATGTTCCACATGTTTCTTTATAGGCGTTATCCACCTTCACTTCAATGCTTATGTGAGCCTGAAATACAAAAGATGTTTCTCAAAAAAGGTTAATTCTGAGTTATATACCCGAGCTGAAAACAAAAACAATACATATTATATACCCTATCTGTAATCTAATACAATACACATAATATACTCTAGCTGAAAACTAATACACTACATATGATATACCCTAGCTGAAAACTAATACAATATACATGATATACCCTAGGTGTAAACTATTACAATACACATGATATACCCTAGCGGAAAACAAATACAATACGCATGATATACCCTAGCTGAAAACTAATACAATACACATGATATACCCTAGATTTAAACTATTACAATATACATGATATACACTAGCTGAAAACTAAAACAATACATATGATATAACCTAGCTGAAAACTAATATAATACACATGATATACCCTAGGTTCAAACTATTACAATACACATGATATACTCTAGCTGAAAACTAATACAATACACATGATATACCCTAGCTGAAAACTAATACAATACACATGATATACCCTAGCTGAAAACTAATACAATACACATGATATACCCTAGCGGAAAACAAATACAATACGCATGATATACCCTAGCTGAAAACTAATACAATACACATGATATACCCTAGCTGAAAACTAATACAATATACATGATATACCCTAGGTGTAAACTATTACAATACACATAATATACTCTAGCGGAAAACAAATACAATACGCATGATATACCCTAGCTGAAAACTAATACAATACACATGATATACCCTAGATTTAAACTATTACAATATACATGATATACACTAGCTGAAAACTAAAACAATACATATGATATAACCTAGCTGAAAACTAATATAATACACATGATATACCCTAGGTTCAAACTATTACAATACACATGATATACTCTAGCTGAAAACTAATACAATACGCATGATATACCCTAGCTGAAAACTAATACAATACACATGATATACCCTAGCTGAAAACTAATACAATACGCATGATATACCCTAGCGGAAAACAAATACAATACGCATGATATACCTTAGCTGAAAACTAATACAATACACATGATATACCCTAGCTGAAAACTAATACAATACACATGATATACCCTAGCTGAAAACTAATACAATACACATGATATACCCTAGCTGAAAACTAATACAATACACATGATATACCCTAGCTGAAAACTAATACAATACACATGATATACCCTAGCTGAAAACTAATACAATACACATGATATACCCTAGCTGAAAACTAATACAATACACATGATATACCCTAGCTGAAAACTAATACAATACACATGATATACCCTAGCTGAAAACTAATACAATACACATGATATACCCTAGCTGAAAACTAATACAATACACATGATATACCCTAGCTGAAAACTATTACAATACACATGATATAACCTAGCTGAAAACTAATACAATACAAATGATATACCCTACCTGTAAACTAGTGCAATACATTGTATATAGTCTAGCTGTATACTAATACAATACACATGATATAACCTAGCTGAAAACTAATACAATACACATAATATAACCTAGCTGAAAACTAATACAATATATAAGATATACCCTAGCTGTATACTAATACAATACAGATGATATTATCTAGTTGTAAACTAATACAATACACCTGATATACCCTAGCTGTAAACTAATACAATACACATGATATAACCAAGCTGTAAACTAATACAATACACATGATATACCCTAGCTGAAAACTATTACAATACATTGTATGTAGCCTAGCTGTTTACTAATACAATACACATGATATAGTCTAGCTGAAAACTAATACAATACACATGATATACCCTAGCTGAAAACTAATGCAATAGTTGTGTACTACATAAATGTAGCTCTATTGGAACAGATATAGTTGTCAATTAAACAATACCCGTTCCTCTACTGGAACGAATATAGTTGTTAAAGCGAATAAAGTGGTTTATCTAACCTGTAATACATACATGTACCTCTACTGGAACGAATATAGTTGTTAAAGCGGATAAAGTGGTTTATCTAACCTGTAATACATACATGTACCTCTACTGGAACGAATATAGTTGTTAAAGCGAATAAAGTGGTTTATCTAACCTGTAATACATACATGTACCTCTACTGGAACGAATATAGTTGTTAAAGCGAATAAAGTGGTTTATCTAACCTGTAATACATACATGTACCTCTACTGGAACGGATATATAACTGTCATACCTAATACCGCGAGTCTAAAACAAATTCAACCAAGTAAAGAATGTCATCAATACTAAACAGAAATAAGGTTACTTAAGTGTGCTGAGCAAAAAAAAAACAGTTGCCGAGCTTTGCGCATGTCTTCCCAGATTGTTATTATACGGGCATTCGTGGTATTAGGTATATCGCGGTAATAGGTATACAAGGGATACATATTTATTTAACATGTAATACAAACCTCTACTGGGGCGGATATAGTTCTCAATATGTCAACGTCTGTTGAAAGATAGTACGGCATACCATATTTAATAATGCTGGGCGATATACTTAAATGCTTTACTACGATTGAAGATCCCGTATTGTCGCAACTTCCTCTTTGAAATCCATCGTCCTGAATTAAAAACAATAAAAAATATTGTGTCACAATATATGTAATAGTATCTATATCAAATATAATTTATATTTGCTGGTGAGAGTCTATAAAATATATCTAATGAATACTTAAGTGTTCTCATACAACCGTTAACCAAAAATATAACTAACTCAAATGAAACATGAGGACCTGGCACTCCTTTATCTTTGCCAATATGTTCGGGCGTGTAAACGCATTTTCCGTACAGATATTCGTGAATGCAATATTATGCCGATTTAAGAATTCATTGGTGTCGGCTTAATAATATCCCTCCAAATTTTGGTTCGGACATCGAAAAAATAATTTACGGATTTACATTGAATATTCATGAATGCCAGGTAAATCTTAACACACAATACCATACATTTATAGCTAAGAAGTGACAACACTGGTTTTATGGGTGTATTAATAGATACTTTATAAAGAATATTAACAAAGTTGTGTCAGTGACTGTCCTATTTTTGCTCCATGAAGAAAAATAAACTGGGTTTATTACATAGCTACAAGTAGGCCTACTTGGCTAATACAAAGTTAATAAATGCTTATGGGTGCATTGTCATATATTACTTTTTTAGAATGTTAACATTGTGGTGTAAGTGAATGTCCTATTTGGAGCCATAAAGAAAAATGAATTTAAATTAAACTAAAGCAACTAATTTGTTTATTACATAAGTAGGTTGATACATACAACTGACCATTCACTTAACTTAAACGTACCTGGTTATTTGAAGGCAGATACTTTTTCACTGCTTCCTTTATTACATGCTTTGGTAAATCGTCGACAATATCCTTGAAACCTTTCTTGATATCGTCAAATATCTATAAATAATTAGGAGAATCTCAGCGTATTTAGGCAATATGTCGACTTTAGAATTGGAAAAAAGACTTTTAATATTTCATGAATTTTATAAATGCCTGGTTCACATTTGCCTCGGACGCCGTGCGATAAATGGGTCTACGATTTTCCATACGATTTTTGAGGCATCGTAGGGGACTACGGGCTATGGCGTATGTGTTCACATTGTGCACGAGCATCGTGTGATTTCCCGTACAGGCCTCGGGGGCAGGCCGGATCAAAGCCGTACAGAGACTGCACGGAGATTGCAGTGGCCTACAGTCTCCGCACGGAAATCGTACGGAGCCCGTGTGGCTTCCATGTGGGGTTGCCGCGGGATGACTGCTCAATATCCGTGCGATTCCACGGTTACTGCACGGGCACGAGCGGCGACCTTGCGATAACTGTGCGAGGGTCGTGTCATTGTCCCAAGAGCCTACAATCTCCGTACGATTTTTCTTTGCTCCAATGTTCACCGAAAGTCTTCTGCGTTTTCTGCACGATCAGTACGCGGTCATTGCGCGGTGCCCGTGCAGGGATTGCGCAATGCCATCTAGAACATGTTTACGCGCTACGGGCTTACGATTTTTTCAAATTTGAATATTTTCTTGCTAAACAAAATCGTAGAGGCCGTGGCACCCCAGAATCCTTACGAAAATCTCACGGCCGCCTCCTGCCTCAGCACGGAGGCCGCACGGACAGGGGGTTTCGGGCAGGATACGTGCTCAGTAGACCCAGTGCATGCCAAATGTGAATTAAGCATTACTGATCCGTTATTTCAAACTTTGTTTCACTAGTCAACCTTTCACAGGAGGTTATACCAAACATTAGTAGTGTTGGTTAGTAAATTAACATGTTTTTGTTCATTGTTTGGAGGTAATTTATCGAGAGAGAGAGAGAGAGAGAGAGATAGAGTTTTGGCGATTCAATGAAACTTGCAAAATCCTGGTCTGAATATGAGCCTGTGGTCTTGGTTTTCCGATTTTAAGATGTTTTACCGCCTTATGGCCCCCTTAGATCCGTTTACTAAAATTACATCCACATCCGCGTGCTGCGTTTATTTCGCTCATTGTTTGTCTCTTTTAAGCGTGAGTATGAATTCACTGAATTTTTATGTTATTTATAGATAGCCTGTAATTTAACCATTATATGTTACGTTAGTAATCAACAACACAATAACATTAAGCATTCAAAAGTCTTTATACTTTTTTAATTATTTTGGGACCTCATATTTATTTATAGAACCGTGGGACGCCTGCCACATGAATATTTAACCCTTCGGTACTTTTCTATCCTGAACTTTACATATGGCGCATTTCTAATTCAACATATTAATGTTTTAATTGCTTTTTTTTTTAATTAAGTAACACACATTGTAACATTTGAACAGGAAGGTACACAATCGATTATTTAAAAGAAAAGTGGACCCTCCCCCCATATATAAAATAAATTACATTTACCACGGCGACTGATAAACATCCCATGTATTGTTATATACACGGTTCACCGCGATATCAGTGCATGAAACATATTCGTCTGTAATATGTGCATTTATGCATTTTACATCTTGTAATAATAACAATAATAACAGTCGAAAACGAAACGGTTTTTTACTTTCGTTTTGATCTAATTTATCCGGATTTTACACAATGTCATTATTTAGATATCATGTTCATAACACACAATAAAATGTTATAATTACCCCTGCATGGACACCACTTACTACCAAAATAACGAAAACCACACAACCTTCAAATATAGATCTAGTTTTCATTTCACACACAATATATATATATATGTGTGTGTGTGTGTACGTGTGTGTGTGTGTGTGTGTGCGAGCGTGTGTGCGTACGTTCATGCGGACGTGCGTGCGTGCGTGCGTGCGTGCGTGCGTGTATATGTGTGTATTTGCATGAGTACGCATGTATATTTTCTCATTTACTACACTTGATATCATTCATATTTACCTGCCATGAATATAATATACCTATACCTAAACCATCGTTAAAATTGCAAAATATAGTTGAAAGGGAGTGGCAGTATCTAATATTGAGAAAACTTGTGGTCAGATCCTTTTGCCTTCAATAGTATTTGACTTATATGCATGATATATATTGTAACATGTGTTTATATGGCATTACAATATTTTTAAACTATATCACAGTTTATATTATATATCAAGACACTCTGATACTATTATGGCAAATTAAATTGCAAAAAAAAATCAACACAGATACGGCTCGAACTCGCGACATTTGGTTTGACAGTTCAAATCGTTACCACTACGTTATCAGAACAGACAATAGTACAACACAGTAATATTGATATCTAGTTTATTTAATAGTTTATGTAACAGATAAATCTGCTATCATACTACAAACACCCCTAATACGGAAGGTTCCATCTAAAAATAGAATGACGTAGTTTCAAAATAGCTGATTCAGTTTATAATTATACATTGTAGACTACTGATTAGATAATAAAGTTGTTGTGTAAGTATTATAAGTATATTCGACGGGCTCTTAAGATGCAAAATAAAAATATCGTCAAAAAAGATATATATTATTATCGAAGAAAGTTGTGCTCCCGCCACCACGCCCAATATATTCAATATTATGTTTACCACAACGACTTATAAACATCCCAGATATTGCTGGGCCCGCAGAGAGGGGGTCATGTTGTCATGGAAACGCAATACATATAGGTACACCGCGATATCGGTGCAAGCACCCTATTCGTCTATAATATATGCATTGATGTATTTTACCTATTATAATTATAACAGTCGAAAACGAAACTGATTTTTACTTTCGTTTTAATTCAGATAAAATACACTCATAATTCAACCGGATTTGGTACAATGATTTTCATAACAAACTACAAAAAGTAATTACCCCTGCATTGACACCGCTTTCTATCAAAATAACGAAAACAACATAACTTTCAAATAAAGTTTTCATTTTCATTCCTCTAATTTAAATAACGTTACTAATATATGCAACACAGCGGGAAAAAATGCAGCATGTGTCTTGGCTCAATTTCTTCACTGGTTCAAGATCTGTAATTATAAAGGGAAAACAGCTTACCTTAACCAGATGTTTTTTACTTTAATGAAAACCATACCTATCAATTTGCAGAAAAAATATGTCAACTATTCGCCCACGATGCGGTCCGAACCAACAATTCTACAATGACACAGAATAGCCTAGAAATCTGATATCAGTATCACATTTTCAGTGATGATTTTAAATACTGAGCATTTAACACATGGTAGGAAAAAATAAATCACTACAATACAAAAAGAAGAAAAAAAAATAGAACGTCAGTTGCAACATTGTTCGTCGGTGCGTTGTTGTTGTTGTTGTAGTTGTATGGTTATAGCGTCGCTTTCAACAATTCTTCAGTCATATCGCGACGGTGTCTACTTGAAACAGTATTCTAAGCGCTGTCACACTGGAGTATCATGGCGCAGGCACATGGTATGATACCCCACCCAGTCACATTATACTGACATCGGGCCGACCAGACCTAGAACTCTCCTCTAAATGCTGAACGTCAAGCGAGGAAGCTTCTAGTACCATTTTTAAAGTCTTTAGTATGACCCGGCCGGGGATTGAACCCATGACCTTCCACATACAAGGCGGACGCTCTATCACTAGACCACACCGCGGTATTCGTCGGTGCGACAATTAACGTTACCACAGAGTGATATATCCTAGCAACATTGCTTGTTTAATACAACACTCATTATTTTTGTATTCATGTTTTTTTTATCATATACTCGTGGATGTAGGAGTGTTTCAATTATGAGGGGAGGGGCGGGGGGAGAGAGGGGCAACCTGGGGAACAGTAACAAAAACAAGCGAAATGTAAGAAATTGGCGGTTTTGTATCGGAGCATGTATATAGAACACGATTAAGCACACTTCAGAATGAAAGATAGTAAATTTAGAGAAACAGACTAAAACGGGTATGCACAGAATAAAAAAAAACTTTAGGATGAAGAACGAGCGTTTTATCATACAAATCTGAAACCAACACGGAGTACTTATAGTGTTTAAAAAACCAGTTATCAAATATAATATCCATATTAAATACGGACTCAAACCGGTTAATTCAAACACAAGAAAAGAAAGTTATATTATTATGTATAAGAAAAGAAAGAGAAAAGACAGTAAAAGACGCTACGATCGGTGATTGTAGCAATTGTAAGACAACCACATATGTAGCAATTGTAAGACAACCACATAGCACTGGATGGGTTAACCTCAAATCATTAAGGATTTCAAAATTAGGCTATTCCCAACACTAGCAAACCACCGAAACGTATGGATACAACATACACATTTCGAGGTATTTTAAATTCACCAGCAAAAACTTTTAGTCGGCTTTAACGATTTGCATAACATAAAACGTAAACCTAACGTATGAATTAATTCTAGTTCCGATCAACTAGAATGAAGCCCCTTTCAAGACCTAACAGCTTAAAAAAGGTGTTAACTCTTATACTATTATTAGGCTCCAAAGTGGTGTAATGGTGTACGCCTTTGGCTGTCAAACAGGATGTCGTGTGTTCAAACCGCAGACAATGCTAAAAAAATACAAAACTAATTTATTTTATTCTTTTTTATCTTTTTTTATATTGAAACTGATACCGGTATTCAACTAACATACTTGAAAATTATGTCAACTTAAAGCAACGACAAAATCACAATCTCTCTCGCAGTCCTGGGATGTAGAAGTATACATGTCGTGTTTGTATGAAAAGCGATATTGTTATGCTGAGGTATCAGACATGTTGAAGTAGTAATTCTATTATAGTGTCCTGTTTGATTTTACAGGAGGCACAATCACAACTTTTCCAGTAAAACTCCACAAATTCTACTGGCGACAAGTGCCTCCGTTTGCCTCAGTGCGGCTAATATACAATTATAATATTCGACTCTTAACAGCTAAAAGAAAGGTTATTAGAACAATGTTTTGTTTGAATATTTAGCGTCAGTTTATGCCATCGATGGCTAAAAGACGAATGGTACAATATAAATATTGTACATGTATTACATGTATTATATGAAGAACAGGCAATGGTCTACGTATCTGAAACAGCTGCAATATGTCCTACAAAATAGTGAGATGGTCGATGATGTTTTAAAGCGGGAAAATACTTAGTTTATTGGTGAAGAGTAAATAACGATACAACTTAAATGCAACCCTGAAATAGTTGGATAGTAGTATTATTTCATGTTATTAGAATATCGCTACATGAAACAATACACAGACTTGTGTAGTGTACACTATATGAGGCACCTGCTTATTTTACGTACTAAGGAAATTTGGCGTGTAGCAGCCTTGTAACATCAACCAGTAATTTTACTGATATAATTTGGTATATTGATACATAAAACAAATTCCCATAAATGCTTCCAAAGTAATAAATTGAGCTGTTTTCAATCTGAATGTTTGAGGAAACGGTTATGTTCCCATTCAAAAACACATGTCCGCTTCCAACTTAAAAAGAATGCCGCTCGTATCGGCTGTATCTTTGATTTAAAAACGAAACAATAATATGAAAACAAAGAGGTTTTCTTACCTCACTGTTCGACCGCGTGCACAAAATTAACAGGAAGTATTGGTTTCACCGTACATGCGGCGTAGGAGCCGCTTATGTAACCTATACGTTGGACGGGGTGAATAGTGAACTTCGTCACGGATTTACAGTTGTAATATCTTTTTATATAAATATCAGGAAGTACTTTCTTTAAAAGCTATTTTCGTAAATATATAATTAAATATGACAGTGAATATGTATATAAGGCCGTGATCGAGGGCGATTTATTGTAAAAACACAAAATATGTAATTATACATGGCAGACTAGTTGATGTGTTAGTATCATACGAATATACGACGTGCCCTGGAGAAGCAAAATAAAACACCGTCAAAAGACCTTTAAGAGACGTGCAACATGTCACACTCTATGCTGATGTAAGCCCATTTATCATTTAACTGCAGATTATATTTCTCATTAAACTGATAGCCAAATATATCTTTATCACTAAACAACAGGATACATTTCTCAATTCACTCCGGGCTTTATTTCTCAATACACCGCAGGCTTCATTTCTCATTAAGCTGCTGTTTACGTTGCTCATTTAACTGCAAACTACGCGTTTTACTTAACTGCAAACTACTGTTCTCACCAAACTGACACCAAACTGGCAGCTTCATTCTCTATACACTTCTGGTTATTTGTCTAACTAAACGGCAGGCTATAATGCTAACTAAGCTGCAAATTATATATCTCTCTAAACTGCAGGCTATGTATTTCTGAAATGATGGCTACATTTCTCACAAAAATGATGACTTTATTTGTCACTAAACTGGAGGCTACATTTTTCATTTAAACTGTAGAATACAATTTGATTTCTCATTACCGTCAATCCTTAGGACTTTTTCCACTAAAATGCGATCTATATTGCTCACTTGCCTACAGAATAGTCCTCTAACATCTGCTTACTCCTTCTCACTACAATTCTGGCTCTATTTCTCACTGTTTCTGACACTGTCGCTCACTATAATATGTTTCTGACACTGTCTCTCACTAAAATCAAGTATTGACACCATGTTTCCGACACTGTCTCTCATTATAATCAAGTCATGACACTATATTTCTGACACTGTCTCTCACTATAACCAAGTCTTGACACCATGTTTCTGACACTGTCGCTCACTATAATCAAGTCTTGATACCATGTTTCTGACACTGTCTCTAACTATAATCAAGTCTTGACACCATGTCTCTATCACTCACTATAATCAAGTCTTGACACCATATTTCTGACACTGTCGCTCACTATAATCAAGTCTTGACACCATGTCTCTGACACTGTCTCTCACTATAATCAAGTCTTGACACCATGTTTCTGACACTGTCGCTCACTATAATCAAGTCTTGACACCATGTCTCTATCGCTCACTATAATCAAATCTTGACACCATGTTTTTGACACTGTCGCTCACTATAACCAAAGATTGACACCATGTTTTTGACACTGGCTGTCACTATAATCAAATCTTGACACCAAGTTTCTGACACTTTCGCTCACTATAATCAAGTTTTGACACCATGTCTCTATCGCTCACTTTAATCAAGTCTTGACACCATGTCTCTATCGCTCACAATAATCAAGTCTTGACACCATGTTTCTATCGCTCACTATAATCAAGTCTTGACACCATGTCTCTATCGCTCACTATAATCAAGTCTTGACACCATGTTTCTATCGCTCACTTTAATCAAGTCTTGACACCATGTTTCTATCGCTCACTATAATCAAGTCTTGACACCATGTCTCTATCGCTCATTATTATCAAGTCTTGACACCATGTCTCTATCGCTCACTATAATCAAGTCTTAACACCATGTTTCTGACACTGTCGCTCACTAAAATCAAGTCATGACACCATGTTTCTATCGCTCACTATAATCAAGTCTTGACACCATGTTTCTAACACTGTCGCTCACTATAATCAAGGCTTGACACCATGTCTCTATCGCTCACTATAATCAAGTCTTGATACCATGTTTCTATCGCTCACTATAATTAAGTCTTGACACCATGTCTCTATCGCTCACTATAATCAAGTCTTGACACCATGTTTCTGACACTGTTGCTCACTATAATCATGTCTTGACACCATGTTTCTATCGCTCACTATAATCAAGTCTTGACACCATGTCTCTATCGCTCACTATCATCAAGTCTTGACACCATATTTCTGTCACTGTCTCTCACTTTAATCAAGTCTTGACACCATGTTTCTGACACTGTCGTTCACTATAATCAAGTCTTGACACCATGTTTCTGACACTGTTTCTCACTATAATCAAATCTTGACACCATGTTTCTGACACTGTCGCTCACTATAATCAAGTCTTGACACCATGGTTCTATCGCTCACTATAATCAAGTCTTGATACCATGTTTCTGACACTGTCGCTCACTATAATCAAGTCTTGACATCATGTTTCTGACACTGTCTCTCACTATAATCAAGTCTTGAAACCATGTTTCTGACACTGTCGTTCACTATAATCAAGTCTTGACACCAATTTTCTGACACTGTCGCTCACTATAATCAAGTATTGACACCATGTTTCTGACACTGTCGCTCACTATAATCAAATCTTGACACCATGTTTCTGACACTGTTGCTCACTATAATCAAGTCATGACACCATGTTTCTGACACTGTTGCTCACTATAATCAAGTCTTGACACCATGTTTCTGACACTGTCGCTCACTATAATCAAGTCTTGACACCATGTTTCTGACACTGTCGCTCACTATAATCAAGTCTTGACACCATGTTTCTGACACTGTCGCTCACTATAATCAAGTCTTGACACCATGTTTCTGACACTGTCGTTCACTATAATCAAGTCTTGACACCATGTTTCTGTCACTGTCGTTCACTAAAATCAAGTCTTGACACCATGTTTCTGACACTGTCGCTCACTAAAATCAAGTCTTGACACCATGTTTCTGACACTGTCGCTCACTATTATCATGTCATGACACCATGTTCCTGACACTGTCGCTCACTATAATCCAGTCTTGACACCATGTTTCTGACACTGTCGCTCACTATAATCAAGTCTTGATACCATGTTTCTGTCACTGTCTCTCACTATAATCAAGTCTTGACACCATGTTTCTGTCACTGTCTCTCACTATAATCAAGTCATGACACCATGTTTCTGAAACTGTCTCACTATAATCAAGTTATGACTCCATGTTTCTGATGCTGTCTCTCACTATAATCAAATAATGACACCATGTTTCTGACGCTGTCTCTCACTATAAGCAAGTCTTGACACCATGTTTCTGACGCTGTCGCTCACTATAATCAAGTCTTGACACCATGTCTCTGACGCTGTCTGTCACTATAATCAAGTCATGACACTATGTTTCTGTCACTGTCTCTCACTATAATCAAGTCATGACACCATGTTTCTGACACTGTCGCTCACTATAATCAAGTCTTGACACCATGTTTCTGACACTGTCTGTGTCACTATAATCAAGTATTGACATCATGTTTCTGACACTGTCTCTCACTATAATCAAGTCATGACACCATATTTCTGTCACTGTCTGTCACTTTTATCAAGTCATGATACCATGTTTCTGACACTGTCTCTCACTATAATCAAGTCATGACACCATGTTTCTGACACTGTCGCTCACTATATTCAAGTCTTGACACCATGTTTCTGACACTGTCTGTCACTATAATCAAGTTTTGACATCATGTTTCTGACACTGTCTCTCACTATAATCAAGTCATGACACCATGTTTCTGTCACTGTCTGTCACTTTTATCAAGTCATGATACCATGTTTCTGACGCTGTCTCTCACTATAATCATGTCATGGCACCGTGTTTTTGACACTGTCGCTCACTATAATCAAATCTTGACATCATGTTTCTGACACTGTCTGTCACTATAATCAAGTCATGACACCATGTTTCTCTCACTGTCTCTCACTATAATCAAGTCATGACACCAGGTTTCTGACGCTGTCGCTCACTATAATCAATTCTTGACACCATAATTCTGACGCTGTCTCTCACTATAATCAAGTCTTGACACCATGTCTCTATCGCTCACTATAATCAAGTCATGGAACCATGTTTCTGACGCTGTCGCTCACTATAATCAAGTCATGGCACCATGTTTCTAATACTATCGCTCACTATAACCAAGTCTTGACACCATGTCTCTGACGCTGTCTGTCACTATAATCAAGTCATGACACCATGTCTCTGACACTGTCTTTCATCATAAACAAGTCATGACACCATGTTTCTGACACTGTCGCTCACTATAATCAAGTCTTGACACCATGTTTCTGACACTGTCGTTCACTATAATCAAGTCTTGACACCATGTTTCTGACACTGTCGTTCACTTTAATCAAGTCTTGACACCAAGTTTCTGACACTGTCGCTCACTATAATCAAGTCATGACACCATGTTTCTGACACTGTCGTTCACTATAAGCAAGTCATGACACCATGTTTCTGACACTGTCGCTCACTATAATCAAGTCTTGACACCATGTTTCTGACACTGTCGTTCACTATAATCAAGTCTTGACACCATGTTTCTGACACTGTCGTTCACTTTAATCAAGTCTTGACACCAAGTTTCTGACACTGTCGCTCACTATAATCAAGTCTTGACACCATGTTTCTGACACTGTCGTTCACTATAATCAAGTCTTGACACCATGTCTCTGACACTGTCGCTCACTATAATCAAGTCTTGACACCATGTTTCTGACACTGTCGTTCACTATAAGCAAGTCATGACACCATGTTTCTGACACTGTCGCTCACTATAATCAAGTCTTGACACCATGTTTCTGACACTGTCAGTTCACTTTAATCAAGGCTTGACACCATGTTTCTGACACTATCGTTCACTATAATCAAGTCTTGACACCATGTTTCTGACACTGTCTCTAACTATAATCAAGTCTTGACACCATGTTTCTGACACTGTCTCTAACTATAATCAAGTCTTGACACCATGTTTTTGACACTGTCTCTAACTATAATCAAGTCTTGACACCATGTTTCTGAAACTGTCTCTTACTATAATCAAGTCTTGACACTATATTTCTTAGTTCTCATCTTGGTTCTTATGTATACTACGATTTTGTCACCATTTCTCTCAGTTCTCGCTGAGAGTCTGGCAATATCTCTCATAACTCTGACATTGTTTTCCTCTTCAAGTTCCAAATACATACTTTATATTATGTCTCAGTAATTTTGCGCCAGGCCCAATTTGCTCAGCCGGCAACAGTCTCCGTGATGATCGATATACGACATTGTGTCTCATTATCATTCATCTCTCACCACCGATTCAAGTGGAAAGTTATCAGTTACTTGTGGAGACGAGGTGTGCTTGAGTACTGGTTAATCCCAGGAAACAGTGGTTTGGTTAACTGATCGTCTGTTAGCCCTCAATGGCATAAAAATGACGCTAAATATTCAATCAATCAATCAGTAATTTTGCTTCCTCCACCCACCTTCTCAATCATGTGTGTGGAGGGGGTGGGGAGTGGGGGCAGGTTTTACTGATTTAGCTTATATCAGAAAGAGTTATTTTATGTCAATTCATTTTCTATTCAGTGACTAAAAGGCTTTGAATTGCTTTGTTCAAATACAATCTATTACAACCAATGCAGAAGGCTATGGCATGTATATACTATAGTACTTGTATAGCATTTGCTTGTAAATTGGTATAAAATAAATAACAAATAAGAATAGATAAGAGATGTTGTATTTATTGTATATATAAAAGGCTCACAACCACAAGGTCTGATGTCCCTAAATAATTACATTTAAAAAATAGAAAAGCGAACATAATTGATATACCAGCAGATTTCAAAACAATTATGGGACAAGCTAGCTCGTTTTCAATGACTTGGATAAAGGAATTCATGTAAACAGTTTATTTACACTTAAATTTTATTTCATCCTTTTCATATCCAAAATTTCACAGACCAAATTTTCAAATTTTAATCTTCAGTCAAACATTTAATACTTTTTCAGCCCCAAAAATTCTTCTTCCATAAAAAGTTACCATTACTTCGATAAAGTTGATGGCAATAAGTAAACAGTTTTTTCTGGTACACGTGTAGGGTTTACTGTCCAGTCATCGTTTCATCCCAAGGGAAGTCCTATATACAAACAGGAATGTTCATGTTGTATGCATTTTATCACATTGGATCTAAGGCTAAAATCAGGTTTAACTCTTTACTCCATATGCATTTTAACTGGACTCTTCCAAACTCAAAAGCCACACATAGTCAATTTCCATGAATAGATACATTTTACCTATTTATTCTGATAGAGAAGAAAACAGTGCAGAACCTGTTCTGATTGTTCGTTACAATCAATCAGAGCTGGTTCTTCACTGTTTTCAAAAGCCTTCTATATTAGAGGTGTTCAAAGGTGTCCTTATGAAGTAAAAGCTTAAGATAAAATCTTTTTTTTAAAAATTATTTTCAATAGATTGCAGGTTATATATAACCTTAATTGTCCTTCTGCAAGCAGCTGATAAAATGGTTTGACCAAACTGTGCTTGAAACCAATGACCTTGAATAAAAAACACCTCAGATCAGTGTTAGAGCATCGATTCCAGGATCGAAGGGCTGGGATTTGATTCCCCCTCATGGCTATGTGATGTCCTTGAGCAAGACCCTTTCTCCATATATGTTAAGTAATGATTCTACCCAGGAAGACATTTTTGATCATGATTTTTCTAAGTTGTAAGACTTGTTTCAAGATCGAAGTAAAAAAATAAGTTTAAACTGAACCATAGACGACCCTAGATCTATAAATATAACAATTAAACAACAATCTATAATTATTCACATCGTGAACTATAACACAACACAGATCTGTCTGTCTGTCCAGCAGTATTTCATTATTATGGGGCAAAGTAAAATATAAAAATAGAATTCATTGAAAGTAAAAATATTACAAATTGTAGCAATACATTATATAAAATAATAACAGTAAATATGAAAATTAAGCATTAACTATCAGCTACAACTTTATATTATTTATAATATTCTTATTTCTGTCTGTAACTCATAATATTATCAACATAATGTTAAATGTACTGAATGAATACATATATCTAAATTCATAATAAAAACAGTATTATGCATCTTCACAGATTGAACTTTTATGTCATTTTCTCCCTCCAAACACATGTGAAAACTCCAATATTATCCAAACAATTTACAAATATATTTTCACACTGTAACTCTTTATAAAAAATGTTATCAAACAAATATTACCTTTATGTCAATTATTGCTTTCAACAATTGTTCAGTCATATCGTGATGGTTTCTACTTGAGACAGTTTTCTGAGCGCTGCCACACTGGAGTATCATGCTGCAGACATGGTATGATACCCCACTCAGTTACAATATACTGACAGCGGCTGACCTGCCCTAGAACTATCCTCTCTAATGCTGAGTGCCAAGCAAGGAAGTTTCTATTGCTATTTTTCAAGTCTTTGGTATGATCCCTCCGCATGTAAGGCAGACACTCTACCATTACACCATGCTGTGGTCTAATATCAATTGAATTATCATACAAAGGATTTTTTTACATTTTATACTAAAATTAAAAGAATATAATAATTATGATCCTCTTTCACTTTCAATGACTTAAATGTTTGTGGTTTTCTGTGCCTTGACTCTTTTCTTTAACTGAGTTCAACACCTTTTCATACAGAATGTAGATTATACAATGTATATTGAATCCAGTGTTATTGCTGGATCAATCTGAGTTGAAAGGGGAGAGAATCCAAGTGTAATTGCTGATCAATCTATGTTGAAAGGGGAGAGAATCCAAGTGTGACCTCATCAAAATGAACACAATGCTATTTAAAATGTACATGCATTTAGTACTGATACAAGTGATCAATTTTCACAGTTTGGCATAATTTGAACACATAACATATTAAAGCTTATTTCAATTGTTTTATGCATTTTTTTCGTTACATTTCAACAATGTTTACAACATTTAACTAAAACTAATTTGTAAAGGAAAAAAGCTATGTCCCTACCTAAATGATATTGTTAGTGTTCAAAACTTGCGAGTTTAAGAACTTGTGACGGGGCTGTGAAGCAAACTGCAACAGAACTGACAAACAGAGTGGATATGCACATCGAGGGTTTGCATCAATCATTCACAGCAAATGTTGTCATAATGTGATTGATGGTTGCGTAGACGAGGCAAGGCTAAGATTTATCATTAAAAAAAAGGTTAATTCAAAGTGCAAAAACTCAGCCAAAAATCACTGAACTGGAAAGCAAAAGGGATTATCTTCAGGCTGATCCTTCCCACCAAGTTTCAGTGATTTCAACTGAGAGTTAAAGAGAAGAATTGAAGCACAGACAAGATTCCTTATTCCAACATTGAAAAGGACTACAAATTGGCCCAAAATTATAGAACCGGAACACAAAAGGAATATGCTTAAATAAATGTCTTACTGATCCTTCTCAGTAAGTTTCCTTGAAATGCGAGTGTTGGTTCCAGAGAATTATAAAAATGCGTTAGGACCATAACTCAGTCAAATATCATTGAACATTGAAAACAGGATATGTGACTATACGCAACACCAACTATTCTCACCAAGTTTCAACTTAATCTGATCACAGATGTCGGAGGAGTTCTCCTTACAAGATATATAAGTCCGAAAATGTAAAATGTCGTAACTAAGTCAAATATTAGCCAACACAATGGAGATATGCACTAGACCTCACATTGATCCTTCCCAGCAAGTTTCATCTAAATCTGATCACAAATGCTGGAAGATTTCATTGGTTGATATTTTGTAACAGACGAATGGACAGATGGAAAGCACAAAAACAAAAGGTCTCCCATAAAGGGGGATACATAATAAGTATATAAAATATTCACAACTATGCTTGTATATTGTAAATTAAAAAAGTGAAAATATTTGGTGATACTTCAGTCATTGAATTAAAACATATACATAATGCAACTAGGGGATGTCAGTTTTGCTCAGACAAGTCTTACCATCAAATCAAATCAAATTATATTTTTTAATTTTCAGTCAATATGGCATATATACAAACATTAGATGTGCATTAGCAGAGCTTTTAACCTACATTACCAAAAAGTAATGAGCACCATAAAAGCATAAATACACATGTAGTTACAGCACAAGCATAATGACAACAGTACATTATTAAGGCAGTCACATAACAAAACAAGAAAATAAGTATAAAATAAAAAAACTCTTACATAAAAATGCATTAAAATGTATAGGATTTGCTACATATGTAAGACTAAAAGACCAATAACAATCACAACAAATGGTCTAAATACTCCTTTTAAAATTCAGAAAAAAGTAAGATTTGACTTTTCTAGTTCATCTGCTTCTCTGTACTGTTCAGGAACACTCCCTACAATTAGAATGTATACATGACATTTAGTAAGAATTTTTTCATTTACATAAAATATAAAATTATGTTTATGAAAACTCAGACATATACACTAATGTTCTATGTGTTTGTTCTACCTGTAAACGTCATCTCTTATTGATTGTTCAATTTGATGTGAATAATACATTTTTCTTTTGTCAAGTTTGTCATATATAATAAACAATGAAAAATCTTCTTCTTGTTTTTCTTATCTTATTATATCCATTCCAAACCAAGCAAGAGCCCCAATTAATACATGAGTCGCTCACCTGATTTCACATGTCAATTCTTTTCAAATTTTGAATGGATTGATAAGCCTATGTAAAACATATAAATGAAAAAAATGAGAAGTATCTGTTTCCATAGTAATTCAAGGTAAATGTGAAAGTCACTTTTACTGGACCCCATTGACCCTAGCCACTTTATTTGAAATAAATTTGAAACCTTTCTCATGGGGATCATAAAATTTTTATACTTAATAATTAAGAACAAATCTGGCTCGTCTTAAGAAGATTTTTAAATGAAATTATCCTCTGTTAAGCTCTATGTTGAACTGGTAAGTCCCCTGGGCAGGGCCAATTTTGACTCTTGGAACATGACTTGAACAAACAGAGGAGAAAAGAATAAAGTGATAATACATGCAAGAAACCAAAGCTCCAGGCCTTGTATTTTTTAAAAAGAAGCTTTTTGAATTTTCAAAAAAACAACAACACTGATAAACCACTGGGACAGAACCAAATTTGAGCCCAGAATCATGATATGAACTGACCTTCATATATACATGCACTGCTTTACATTAAATTTGGCAAAAAGAAAAGAAGAAGTCGTTTCAAGCAATTGATGAATTGATGATGTATGTAAAGTGATCAGAATAGCTCACTTAAGCCATTGGAGACCAGACTTAATTCTGTAAACCAGATTGTATTCCACAGACCAAATTAAATCCTATAGACCATACTAAATTCTAGAGACCTAACTTAATTCCTTAAACCAGACTAAATTCTATAGATCAGGCTCAACTCTGTAGACCAGACTTAACACTGTAGACCAGGCTAAACTCTAAAGACCAGACTAAACTCTGATGACAGGACTTAACTCTCTAGACCAGACTGAATTATATATATGTAGATCAAACATTACACTGTAGTCCAGACTAAATTATATCAATCAAACTTAACTCTCTAGACCAGACTAAATTATATATATGTAGATCAAACTTTACACTCCAGACTAAATTATATAGATCAGATTTAACTCTGTAGACCAGACAAAACTCTATAGACCAGACTAAATTATATATATGTAGATCAAACTTTACACTTTAGTCATGACTAAATTATATAGATCAGATTTAACTCTGTAGACCAGACTAAACTCTCTAGACCAGACTAAATTATATATATGTAGATCAAACTTTACACTTTAGTCCAGACTAAATTATATAGATCAGATTTAACTCTGTAGACCAGACTAAACTCTATAGACCAGACTTAATTATATATATGTAGATCAAACTTTACACTTTAGTCATGACTAAATTATATAGATCAGATTTAACTCTGTAGACCAGACTAAACTCTATAGACCAGACTAAATTATATATATGTAGATCAAACTTTACACTTTAGTCCAGACTAAATTATATTGATCAGATTTAACTCTGTAGACCAGACTAAACTCTCTAGACCAGACTAAATTATATATATGTAGATAAAACTTTACACTTTAATCCAGACTAAATTATATTGATCAGACTTAACTCTATAGACCAGACTAAACTCTATAGACCAGACTGAATTATAAATATGTAGATCAAACTTTACACTGTAATCCAGACTAAATTATATCAATCAAATTTTAAAACTGAGAATTTTTGGAATTTGATATTTTAAGAGGCATACAGCAATTTTTCAATCTATTTCTGGAAACCATATAGTTCCATGGTTTAAATCATGCAAAGTTAAAATTAGAATACTCTGGTATATGTACAGTACAGAATACCCTGGTATATGTACACAATACCCTGGTATATGTACAGAATACTCAGGTATATGTACAGAATACTCTGGTATATGTACAGAATACTCTGGTATATGTACAGTACAGAATACTCTGGTATATGTACAGAATACTCTGGTATATGTACAGTACAGAATACCCTGGTTTATGTACAGAATACCCTGGTATATGTACAGAATACCCTGGTATATGTACATAATACTCTGGTATATGTACAGAATACTCTGGTATATGTACAGTACAGAATACCCTGGTATATGTATAGAATACCCTGGTATATGTACAGAATACTCTGGTATATGTACAGAATACTCTGGTATATGTACAGTACAGAATACCCTGGTATATGTATAGAATACCCTGGTATATGTACAGAATACCCTGGTATATGTACAGAATACTCTGGTATATGTACAGAATACTCTGGTATATGTACAGAATACTCTGGTATATGTACAGTACAGAATACTCTGGTTTATGTACAGAATACCCTGGTATATGTACAGAATACCCTGGTATATGTACAGAATACCCTGGTATATGTACAGAATACCCTGGTATATGTACAGAATACCCTGGTATATGTACATAATACTCTGGTATATGTACAGAATACTCTGGTATATGTACAGTACAGAATACCCTGGTATATGTATAGAATACCCTGGTATATGTACAGAATACTCTGGTATATGTACAGAATACTCTGGTATATGTACAGTACAGAATACTCTGGTATATGTATAGAATACCCTGGTATATGTACAGAATACCCTGGTATATGTACAGAATACTCTGGTATATGTACAGAATACTCTGGTATATGTATAGAATACTCTGGTATATGTACAGTACAGAATACCCTGGTATATGTACAGAATACTCTGGTATATGTACAGTACAGAATACCCTGGTATATGTACAGAATACTCTGGTATATGTACAGTACAGAATACCCTGGTATATGTACAGAATACCCAGGTATATATACAGAATACTCTGGTATATGTACAGAATACTCTGGTATATGTACAGTACAGAATACCCTGGTATATGTACAGAATACCCTGGTATATGTACAGAATACCCAGGTATATGTACAGAATACTCTGGTATATGTACAGTACAGAATACCCTGGTATATGTATAGAATACCCTGGTATATGTACAGAATACCCTGGTATTTGTACAGTATAATCAAGTTGAGATCACTCATGTGAAATGGGAACTGCAAAATATCACTTACTCAACAGTAAAATTAATAATAGTTCTGAATTAAATTTTCAGGGGCCCTCAGTGGCCGTGTGGTCTAAGGCTCCATCTCAAGTTCACTTACCTCTCATTGCCAAGGTCGTAGGTTCAAGACTCTCTTGCTCCAAAAACTTTATGTGAGAAAGTTTCCAGTTACTTGAGGAAGGACAGTAGTTCTACTCAGTCTGACTCAGTCTGAGGTCTACCTCCACCAGTTAAACTGGATATGCCATATATATAACCTGAAATGTGTTGAAAATGGCGTTAAACCCCATTAAAAAAAATTTAAATTTTCAATAAGATTATTTTGATTTATTTCATATGATGAAAATAATCATGATGAAGACTTAATTAAATTATAAACATTCAGTCTAGAGATCTGCCTTGATCTGACCTAGGATCAAAGTGTTGTGTGTTTGATCCTTGCCATCTTTATCTGCATGTCATACATGTACATTCACCATATGATCAGTACAATCAATGTTTAATTTACAATTTATACATAACATAATAACAACAAGTGTTTTAAGTTGTACATAAGTTTCAACAAATGTTATAAATATATCCTTATAAAGTGTCAATGTAAATTATTTTTTTTTATAAAATCTAACTGCCAACCAAACATACTTACATATATGTTATTTGTTTGACAGTATAATCTTTATTTACTTAGCAGCATTTTTATGCCATCAAGGGCTTACAGATGATCAGTTAACCTAAACTTTCTATCTAGGATCCCGACAAGCTACCCATACTCGAGCAAGTAACTGAAAACTTTCCCACTTGTGGCGAGACACAAATGACAATGAGATGCAATGTTGTATATCAATAATCACGGAACCTGTGGCAGGATGGGGATTCAAACTCACAATCCCTGGATTGATAGTGATACATTATCTACTGATCTAAGCAGGCCCAGTTTCTTGTTTTGTCACTTGCATGTAATAATTGAAGTAAACTACCTACTTGACACACAGGTGGGTTTGAAAACATCCAAGTGGCTTTCCATGGCTCATCAGGTTTAGTGTTATATTAAAGGTACCTTCCGTTGGAATTTGTGTCGAGGGAAAATGCAACTTTTGAAAACCATAACTGTTCTAAATAAACATGAACAAAATACTTATTAGTTAATCAATTGTCTGCTTCATTAATGTATAATGTATCATTGCATAACAAAAGACATATATGCCTGCCTGCCTGTCCCCTCCCGTCCTGTCAAATCCCATCCCATCCTATCCCATCTATCTGCTTGTCCCCTCCCATCCTGTCCTGTCAAATCCCATCCTATCCCATCTATCTGCTTGTCCCCTCTCATCCTGTCCTGTCAAATCCCATCCCATCCTATCCCATCTATCTGCTTGTCCCCTCCCATTCTGTCCTGTCAAATCCCATCCCATCCTATCCCATCTGTCTGCCTGTCCCGTCCCATACCATCCCAACCCACTCCATCCTGTCCCTTCCCATCTGTCTGCCTCCTTCTCATCCGAACTGCCCCGCAACTTCTTGACCATCCCATGTCTGTTATTGTCCTTCATGTTTCACCTGTAATATCTTAGATCTTTATGAATATACCTGGTTAATTTTCAAGCTTAAAAGTTTTTTTAAGGTCCTATAAATGGTTGCCTGCTTCAGGATATAGGAAAAACACTAAATCAAATATAAATGTAACAGTTAATTTTTTGTATTTTATTTCAGACCATGACACTGTATCTCAAAGCTGACCTAAAAAGTCATAAATTTTATCACAATGATCATTGTTTTAAGATTTTATATTATTTTAATACTTAAAATTGCATTCAACTTTTAAATAACACCACAGACCTCTTACCTTTTTAAAGGGACACCGGCAGTTTGAATGTTCCTTTCTGACCATGGATGGGCACTTGTCCGGCTGACTTTTGGGGAAGAAGTTGGTGAGGTTACCACATATGTCCGGAATTTTACACAAGTTAATCATGTCACACATCTCATACCCTTGTCCGTCCTCAATGTACATGATGCTCACGTCAGCCTGAAACAAACCCAGTCACGTACAGTCAAACCTGTTTAAGCACCCAGTTAACTCTTTATTTCATATAGACGCCTTTGGACACCTCTAATATAGACGCCTTTTGACACCTCTAATATAGAGGGCTTTTGAATTATTGGGTGAATTATGTTTATACTAACTGACAGAGTGGAAAACAGTGCAGGAAGTGTTCAGATTGCTCATTACGAGCAATCTGAACTCTTCCTGCACTGTTTTCAAAGGCCTTCTGTGACTGGTGCGAGAAAACACGTATCTATGGAGTTAAGGGTTCAGGGACGAAACAAGCGGCCTTTTAAGACAGGTTGTTGCTTAATATAAGGTAAATTTCCTCTGAAAGCATAGAAATAGGAAAAAGCAAGAGATGGCTGCTCAAGACAAGTGGCTTCTCAACAGTAGTAACCACTTCTCAATAGAAGTGACCGCTTCTCAACAGTAGTGACCGCTTCTCAATAGTAGTGACCGCTTCTCAACAATTGTGACCACTTCTCAATAGAAGTGACCGCTTCTCAACAGTAGTGACCACTTCTCAATAGAAGTGACCGCTTCTCAACAGTAGTGACCACTTCTCAATAATAGTGACCGCTTCTCAACAGTTGTGACCACTTCTCAATAGAAATGACTGCTTCTCAACAGTAGTGACCACTTCTCAATAGAAGTGACCGCTTCTCAACAGTAGTGACCGCTTACACTGGTGTGACTGAATATTAAACCAAATCTATATAAATGGAATAAAATGTAATATGACAATATACTATTGCTATTTGTTGGGTAAATATGAACTCTATTGATAAAATATTAAAGAATTTTCCTAGTAGTGTGTTATTTTTATAACAATTACTAATGATACCTTTTTAAAACTGCTGTGATCCTATTTACATAGAGGCAGTGTTTGCAGAATTGCAGAGCAGTAAAATTAGCAACGATAAAATTAGAATTGCAAATAAATTCCTAATTTCCATTGCATGTAGAATACATTGATACACATACATTTATTACTGAATACAAAACCAAAACTTACACATGGAATAAACCATCCTATAACATTTTATTTCATTTATATCGTTATGTAGGTTGCAAGAATTGTAACTACATGCTGTTAATATATGCTTATATATGAATACCTTTTATGGGTGCGTGCTCGCTCACATTTGTAGTGTACATATATAGTGTATATAGTTGATTTTCAGTTTGTAGAATTACAAGGTTTCTCAGTCTGTCTGCAGTATTGTCAGTCAGTAATTTCACTATTGTATAGATAGAAAAATGTTTGTTTTTGTGTTATTGATTTTTCGTCCTCTGACAAAGGTGTAAAGCCATGAGCTAGTTCAGGATATTTTTTTTATGGTTTAGCACTGTAAAATGTGTTGGTATGTTTACTTACCGTGATGTGGTCAAACATGTGTTGGTATATACACTTTCCGTGATGTGATCAAACATCTGCTGGTATATACACTTACCGTGATGTGGTCAAACATGTGTTGGTATGTACACTGACCGTGATATGGTCAAACATTTGCTGGTAAGTACATTTACCGTGATGTGGTCAAACATCTGCTGGCGTGTACACTTACCGTGATGTGGTCAAACATGTGCTGGTATGTACACTTACCGTGATGTGGTCAAACATGTGTTGGTATGTACACTTACCGTGATGTGGTCAAACATGTGCCGGTAAGTACACTTACCGTGATGTGATCAAATATCTGCTTGCGTGTACACTTACCGTGATGTGGTCAAACATGTGTTGGTATGTACACTTACCGTGATGTAGTCAAACATGTGCTGGTAAGTACACTTACCGTGATGTGGTCAAACATCTGCTGGCATGTACACTTACCATGATGTGGTCAAACATGTGTTGGTATGTACACTTACCGTGATGTGGTCAAACATGTGTTGGTATGTACACTTACTGTGATGTGGTCAAACCTGTGCTGGTATGTACACTTACAGTGATGTGGTCAAACATCTGCTGGCGTGTACACTTACCGTGATGTGGTCAAACATGTGCTGGTATGTACACTTACCGTGATGTGGTCAAACATGTGTTGGTATGTACACTGACCGTGATATGGTCAAACATTTGCTGGTAAGTACATTTACCGTGATGTGGTCAAACATCTGCTGGCGTGTACACTTACCGTGATGTGGTCAAACATGTGCTGGTATGTACACTTACCGTGATGTGGTCAAACATGTGTTGGTATGTACACTTACCGTGATGTGGTCAAACATGTGCCGGTAAGTACACTTACCGTGATGTGATCAAATATCTGCTGGCGTGTACACTTACCGTGATGTGGTCAAACATGTGTTGGTATGTACACTTACCGTGATGTAGTCAAACATGTGCTGGTAAGTACACTTACCGTGATGTGGTCAAACATCTGCTGGCATGTACACTTACCATGATGTGGTCAAACATGTGTTGGTATGTACACTTACCGTGATGTTGTCAAACATGTGTTGGTATGTACACTTACCGTCATGTGGTCAAACATGTGCTGGTAAGTACACTTACCGTGATGTGGTCAAACATGTGTTGGTATGTACACTTACCGTGATGTGGTCAAACATCTGCTGGTATATTCACTTACCTTGATGTGGTCAAACATCTGCTGGTATGTACACTTACTGTGATGTGGTCAAATATCTGCTGGTATGTACACTTACCGTGATGTGATCAAACATGTGCTGGTATGTACACTTACCGTGATGTGGTCAAACATCTGTTGGTATCTACACTTACCGTGATGTGGTCAAACATCTGTTGGTATGTACACTTACGGTGATGTGGTCAAACATCTGGTGGTATGTACACTTTCCATGATGTGGTCAAACATGTGTTGGTATGTACACTTACTGTGATGTGGTCAAACATGTGCTGGTATGTACACTTACAGTGATGTGGTCAAACATCTGCTGGTATGTACACTTACCGTGATGTGGTCAAACATCTGCTGGTATGTACACTTACCGTGATGTGGTCAAACATCTGCTGGTATGTACACTTACCGGGATGTGGTCAAACATCTGCTGGTATCTACACTTACCGCGATGTGGTCAAACATCTGCTGGTATGTACACCAAACGTGATGTGATTTGGTCAAACATCTGTTAGTATGTACACTTACTGTGATGTGGTCAAGATTTTGAGAATAAATCTATCTATCAATATACTTACAGCAATTTTGTCAACTTCTGAAAATAACTCTATCTCTGTGGAGATAATCAAATCAGAGCCAACTGTAATAGGGTCTGGTGCCACACTTAGGGATTTCACCCACAAGGGAACAGCTGTAGTGATGCAATTTTTCCATGAAAAATTATCCTTGGTCGTCTTGATCTGAGAATGTAGAGACAAAACATGTCATTAATCATGGATCAATTGATCAACCTCTTTGAAAAAAAATCTGCTAAAGGATTACAGAGGGTATGATCTGGTAGAACAACAATGGAACCAAGATTGTGAGTCTGTTTCCATCTGTTTTCATCTTATTTACTTTACATTGATTGTGAAACAAGTTCTTAGGCAAATCATGTTCGATGTAAAGTCACAACAAAGCATATGTGGATCAATGCTTAACCATTGGACCTGTCAACTCCTCATATTTCAGTCTACTTATGTGTTACATGTATGTCAGTTAATTAAGACAAAATAACCACATGAGCAGTAACTTATGAGCAATGTATGTAACCATATGAGCAGTAACTTATGAGTAATGTATGTAACCATATGAGCAGTAACTTATGAGCAATGCATGTTACCATATGAGCAGTAACTAATGAGCAATGCTTGTTACCATATGAGCAGACCTTATGACCAATGCATGTTACCATATATGACCAGTGCATGTAACCATGTGAGCAGTAACTTATGAGCCATGCATGTTTCCATGTGAGCAGTAACTTATGAGCAATGTGTGTTACCATGTGAGCAGTAACTTATGAGCAATGCATGTCACCATATGAGCAGTAACTTATGAGCAATACATGTTACCATATGAGCAGTAACTTATGACAAATGCATGTTACCATGTGAGCAGTAACTTATGACCAATGCATGTTACCATGTGAGCAGTAATTTATAATCAATGTATGTAACCATATGAGCAGTACCTTATGACCAATGCATGTTACCATATCAGCAGTAACTTATGACCAATGCATGTAAGCATATGAGCAGTAACTTATGACCAATGCATGATACCATGTGAGCAGTGATTTATGAGCAATGTATGTAACCATATGAGCAGTAACTTATGACCAATATGAAAGAGACAGGAAACAATCATAAACAAAAACTGTCTGAGGGACAACAGGCTCTTCTATTTCGATGCTGTTCTAAAACAACAGCTTTTTCAGGAAATAAGTACCAAATGGTAAACGATTAATATAAAAACTCAGCAGTGGTAAAATTAGGCTATAATTATTGCTTGTCTGATAAAAATAAATTATCAAACATTTATTTTCATTATCAATAGTATATTTTTGAAAACAACAAAGGGAATGGATGGCTTATATAGCCTTATTATTATTTAATTTGGCATTTAGTTACATTTGTCATCCAAACTTTAAAATTGCTTTATAACTTTATTAACCATCTCTGACAAATTACCTGATAGGTGTGCCAATACCTTACTTAAACGACATACCACATACAAATAATAACTGTAAATATTACAATTGCATTACTAGAATAATATAAGTTGGTCAAGCATATCATAGAGCAATATATCAGTACCAGTTTATGAAAATGGATCTGTAACTGAAATAATCTTGTACCAGCATACACAATTAACCCCAGCATGACACCCTTTTACATTCTTAGGTGTTGCAATGTTTAACATATATATAATTTATGCACTAACTTCACATCATAGCCAATATTAATATATACCAATACCTGTTCATTAAAATGGATCTATAGTTGAAATGATCTTGTATCAGCATGCACAGTGAAAATAAAATGGAAAAACAAAATTAAACTTTCTGTTTCATGAATATGAAAAAAAAAGAAAGAAAAAATATAATTAAAAAAATTAAACTTTTTTTTAAAGAAGTGAAAACTACTATCTGAGAAAAAGATTTTTAAAGTTTTTCTCTATATATATAACACTATTTAAAATGTCGACTCCTTAGGGCGGACCAATTTTGCGTGCACGGTCATGGTTTTGAGCAAATTTGAAAGAGGACCACAAACTGACCCTATTTCCTAGATGATGATAAACACATGTGAAAATTCATTCATGTCCAATGATAGTTTAATGAAATATGTAAACCTAAATAATAAGCAATAATTCTGCCAAAATGCAATTAAGAGTTTTGGTTCTTGACTCTATGAATTTCCTAGATGATGGCAGATACTTAACACACATGTGAATTTTCATTCATATCCAAAGATAGGTTGATGAAATACCAACTCAAAAACTTTAACCAGCAAAAAATCTATAACCTAAGTTTTTAAGTCTAAAAGGGCAATAATTCTGTCAAAGGGCGATCAAGAATTATGGTTCATGTCTCTGTGAGTTTCCTAGATGATGTTGGACATACATGTGAAGTTTCATTCAAATCCAATGATAGGTTGATGAAACATGTACCTGCCCAAAAACTTTTAACCTGCTCAAAAATTTTAACCAAAAGGGCAATAATTCTGCCAAAATGCAATCCAGTCATGGTTCTTATCACTGTGCATTCCATCAGTGATGCTGAGCACACATGTGAAGTTTCATTCATATGCAATGAGTGGTTGCATAGATATGTTTCATTCATATGCAATGAGTGGTTGCATAGATATGTTTCATTCATATGCAATGAGTGGTTGCATAGATATGTTACCTGATAAAAAACTTCAACCTGAAAAACCAACGCTTATACCTTGACAAGTATATAAGCCTCCCCTTACCCCCCCCCCCCCCCCCCCCACCCCCCTCCTACGAATAGTCAAGCTAAAAAATGAACATATGAAGTTTGAAAATTATGTATATATAATATTATCTGTACACATTATTCAATTGATAAATGTTATTCTCTGCTGTAGCAGCCGACCTGCTGAAAGTGAACATGTATCTGGATATTACTTTGAAGCAACCACTATTTTAAACTTGTTTATTTTACTTCAATTGTGAAGTTTTCAAGTTTTTAAGTACAACTTATTTATCTTGCTTGCGGTCTTCCTCAATATAACCAGTAATATAAGCATATCCGGATAAAGTGTCCTCAAGCGTGCTATACATAACAGAGGATCACAACCCCTCCTGCCACCCCAGCGGATCAGGAGCCCGATGCTCTACCTCTCGACCAGTCTAGCGCTCAGTAAATCAATCACTGTCTTAAATCTGTTCATCATATCCAGATACTTAATTGTCACTTAGAATGTTCAAGTCCTTGGCTGTTCTCGCAAAAAAATGAATAATAATAAAAAAAAAAATGAAAAATATTGAATATATACTGGTCATACCTAATACCGCGAGTCTAATTTTTTTTCAACCATGTTAAGAATGGCGTCAATAATAAACAGTTATAAGGTTACTCAAGTATGCTGAGTAATAAATAGTTGCCGATACGAAATGCAAACAAATGCCGACGCTAACGGAAGTTGGAGTTTTGCGCATGTCTTCCTAGATTGTTTTTATTCGGGCATTCGCGGTAATAGGTATATCGCGGTATTATGTATACTGTATATATAACACTTTGATAGTTTATTTTTAGTAACTTACCTGCATTTCATGTACATTTTCGGCAACATGTAATACCAAAACAGACATGAAAAACACGACAAATCTAAATGTCTTCATTTTGTTTTGTACCGTGGAATGAAACAAGGAAGTTGTAAAAAACCACAAAAATCCCCTAAATAGATTAAATAATCGAGCTATTTATATCAGTATCACCGCAGAATTTGATTTGTTTACATCGACACCGTTAGAGAAAAATCTGAATAGAAGACGCTTGAATATGGAATTTATCAATATATTTTTATCTTAACTCCTTTTATAGCATTTTAAAAATGAATTTGAATCGTCTCAATTATTTATTTCAAGACAAGTTTTTCCAAAAATATTTTAAATGAATGGTGGTAAAACGCTCACACTCGAATTTACTTGTAAGAAAGCGTCTGAAAGAAAAGATAAACATCTCCCGAATCACATGATCACATTTCGCAGTCCAGAACAAAATCCACACAAACTTTACTATTGCGTTTAGAGGGTCATTGTGAGAGATAATTATGGGGTCCTTATTCGCAGCTATAGTGGCTATTTTGGTATCGTCCACACTAGCCTTGAAGTTGCAAAATGTGTTTGAATACGAAATAAAAGAGGTGGAGAAAGCTACTTCCTTCCTGAAACAGTCCAAGTTGCATAACATATTTGATTTGCAAACGGTAAAATCAATACAGATATAAGAAAAGACTTAATATATATATTATTTTATTGCTTACACATGATTGTACCAAAGGCCTGTACAGAATTGTCACTTGAAATTTAACTTGCCCCTTCTACTTCGATACTGCCCAGGGCTGACGCATCGCAGGCAAGCAACGACATCAAAAAGTTTAAAATCACTAGGCATATTTACATTTTAAAAGATAAAAACCTCCGCATGCCTAGGCTGTGTTTTTTCTGCAGATGAAAACAGAATGTGGACAGCACCGGGTTCGGGGGAAGGGCATTCCAGTCTCTGATGGTTCGAGGCAGGAAACTGTTCTTGTACTGCTCGTAGTTTGTGCTGAGTTTGATGTATGATTGGCTTTGAGATCTGGTATCATGGCAGATTGAAGTGATAACATAGTCAGGGATGTTGACAGGAGATTCATTGTTAATTGCTTTGTACAATGATAATAGTCTCTTGTTCGTTCGTCTGTGCTGCGATGGTGGCCAATTCAGAATGTCAAGCATGGTTGTTACACTTTCTCGATATGAATTATTGCCTGTAACAAAGCGTGATCCACGGCGCTGAACATTTTCTAGTGCTGAGATGTCCTGTTTGTAGTAGGTGTTGTTATATATATTGTCTGAACAAATCACAAGTCAGTTGCAGTTGCCCATGGCGCTGAACATTTTCTAGTGCTGAGATGTCCTGTTTGTAGTAGGTGTTGTTATATGTATTGTCTTAACAAATCACAAGTCAGTTGCTGTAAATATGTGTATGTTTATTTGAGACTACAACAGAATAAAAGCCCTGCGACCAGAGCGGCATAGGTTTATATACTCAGGACACATGCAAGTTACCATGTAGAGTGCATTTAGTTATATACAACACCCCCCTTTCAAAGCCATAACTATATTATGAAAGTCTATGAATGAAACCCAACTTTTATGAATTAACTATCTCTAAATTCTCACATTATCAAATTACACAGTACTCAGGAAATCCATTGAGAAAAACTGTTTATCAGATATTATCTTCAGTTTGTTTTCTTTATCGGTTAATTGTCCTGTTATTTGATGATAACACTATCTATAAATCCAGTCTTTCTGGAGGTTTAGACACTCTCCCTGATCGTGTTACAACTGTGTTATCACTGTCTGATACATTAAAGCTTGTTTTATCACTCTGATACAATTGTGCACCAGATTCTTTATACATTGAGGCATTTTGAGTTTTGTCAAGTTCTAAAGGTGGTTCACCTAATGTTTTGTTAACATTCATACTAACCTCCTTTTTAAAATCATTGGGTTCATTCGCTTCTGTTTGGTTTAATTTTATAAGGTGTCTCCTGTTTCGTGATACAGTACCACGGGGTGTTTCCACGACGTAAGATCTAGGACGGTCAGCTTCCTTAATAACTTGTCCATTAACTTGAGAATCTTTAATAAAAACGGTGTCACCTTCTTCAAGGGGTTTAAAGGAACACGCTCGCTTTTTTAAATCATGATTTTGTTTAGTATATTCTCGCGCCTCGTTTTCTCTTTGTATGACTTTATCCATGTCAACACCAATCGGTATTAGCTTTTCAATTATTTGCGGAAGTTAAGTTTTTCGTTTCCTGCCAAACAGTAACTCTGACGGACTAAGTCCATTTGCTAAAGGCGTTGCTCGATAGTTCAATAGCGCGATATATGGATCAACATTTTTGTCCAGTAATCGTTTGACAGTCTGAACAGTGCGCTCCGCCTCCGAATTTCCAAGTGGGTATCTTGGACTACTTGTTACATGAGTTATTTGGTATTCAGACATGAATTCTTTAAAAACATCTGAACTATATTGAGGGCTGTTATTGCTTATGAAAATGTCACAAAGACCGAGACTGCTTAATATAGACTTCAGGTGATTTATGACATCCAAAGAAGCTGTTGAACCTAATTTTGCTAACTAGATATATCTAGAGTAGTACTCGACTACTAGAAGATCTGTGTGCCCTTTCCAGAATAATAGGTCAGAACCTAGTTTCTCCCATGGACGAGTTGGAAATGGTGTGTTTATCATTGGTTTGGCATGATCATTTCACAATTTTGCGCAAATGTCACAGTTTTGAACAAGTCGGTCAATGTCCCCATTTATTCCAAACCACCACAAGGATTCTTTTGCCCTTTCTTTGCATTTAGTAATCCCTTGGTGATATTCATGAATCTTGGAAAGTATGTCTTGTCTCATATCTATGGGTATAGTTAACCTGTCGCCTCTCATTAACAATCCCTTGTTAACAGATATTTCACCCCTGATTGACTAGTAAAGTTTACCTGTTTCACACGCTAGGTGTTTCTGGTTAGGCCACCCTAAACCCATTTTGACACAACCTTATAAAATTTTGGCAAGCAGGGTTGCGACCTTGTCTCGGTCTTATTTCCTCTAATCTAGAATCTGTCGCTGGCAGCTGCCCTACGACTGAGTCAACATAGAATTCTGTTTCATTACAGAGCTGTATGTCATCATGTGATATACTGTGGGATACAATGTGTCTGCTCAGTAGGTCTGGTATGACTAATTGTTTGCCTTGCTCATGTGAAATTGAGTATGAGAACTGCATTAACTTGAGTCGAAAACGCTGTATTCTGATAGGCAATTCACTTAAATATTTCTGTCCTAGCAAAGCTACCAGAGGTTTATGATCTGTCACAATATGAAACTTCTTTCCAACAAGAAAGTCCTTATGTTTGAGACATCCATATGTTGCGCCTAGAGCCTCTTTCTCAATTGTTGAGTACCGTTTTTCTGTAGGTGTGAGCGCTCTGGATGAAAATGAAACGGGTTTTAAGTCACCATTGTCCTGTTTTTGGAACAATGCAGCACCTAATCCATGGTTGCTTGCATCTGTCATTAAAACAGTGTGGTTGTTGGGATCATACAATGCAAAGACTGGTGTACTTGTCATTTTACGTTTGATCTTATCAAAGGCACATTGTTGGTCCGGGCCCCAGTAAAACTGGTTCTTTGTACTCAACAAGTCTCTAATTGGTTTTGAATTCTCAGCTAGCAATGGCGTAAATTTGCTTAACCGTTCCTAGAAATCTACGGACTTTGTGCACGTTTATAGAAGGTTTCATGTCAGTTATTGCCTTGACCTTGTCGGGATCAGCTGATATCCCCTTGGATCCTACAATGTGACCTACGAATTTTACTGATGACTTCTTAAACTCACATTTATCTGGGTTAAGAGTCAGGTTATTGTTTTCCATTCTAGTCAGAACCACTTTCAGTCGTTCGTCATGTTCGAGTTCTGTATTTGCAGAAATCAAAACATCGTCGGTCTGACATAATACGCCGTCGATACCTTCCAGAATTTGAAACATTCTTTTCTGGAAGTATTCACTAGCAGAGCTTATTCCGATCGGAAGTCTATTGAAAGCATATCTGCCCAAAGGCGTTATAAATGTAGTAAGTAGCTTGCTTTCTTCGGACAGTTTTACTTGCCAAAAACTTGAGTTGCAGTCAAGTTTTGTGAAATATTTTGCCCCTGCAAGAAGCCCTAAACTTTGATCAATGATCGGAAGTAGGAATACCTCTCGTCGGACGCTGTCATTTAGTTTTGTCAGGTCGACACAGATTCTGACTTTGTCTCCAGGCTTTGGTACGACAACCATGCCTGCACACCATTCGGTCGGATGATCAACGCGAAAAATCACATGATTTTTCTCCATGTTGTCTTATTCATGTTTGATCTTGGGGAGTAACGTGATAGGTACGCGTCGAGGAACCGTTAACCCATATGGCTTAGCACCGTCATTGATTGAAATATGGTATTCGCCGCTCAACATGCCTAATTCCCCAAATAACTTGGGATGGCTCAATTTTACGTTTTCAAGCGAAATTACCTCTTCTATGTATTTTAACTCAATAATAGCTGGTTGGCCCAGTAAACATCGTTATAAGTTTTTGACGACATATATCTCTTCGACCGCTGATGATTTATCACTAGAAACAGTTTCTGTGATTGAACCCAAGACGTGCAATGGTTTATTACCTGGCCCAAAAAGATTTTTCTTGCTTTTAATTGAAGGTGGTGAACCAAGTGTTTTATACACATTTTCAGAAATAACAGTTACATCCGCCCCTGTATCTATTTTGAATCTGATAAACGATTGTTTCACCTTTAAATTGATTGTCCAGGCTTTCTCATCACAGCCATTAGTTCCAAGGAAGGCTTGATCCTGTACTTCGTCAACTTTTGTGGCTGACAGACAACATTTAACCCAGTGACCCATCCGGCCGCACCCTCTGCACTTTGAATGAGTTGCTGGGCATGTACTTCTGGTGTGTTCCGGTACTGCTCCGCATCTTGAGCACCGACTTCTAGGCTTCACTGGTGGCTTATTCTGCTCAAACCTCGGTCTGCGTTGTGTTTGTTTTACATAGTCCATCGTATTTTCAATTGCATGGTTTCTGACAACTGATTGCTGTTTTCGAACTGCCTCTTTTTGCCTCGCAGTGTTTATTGACCTTTCAAGTGTCAACTTGACGTCCAGCTGCAGTTTCTCAGAAATGCTGGCATCTCTTAATCCAACAACTATTCTGTCCCGTATTAATTCGTCTTTTAATGTACCGTAATTGCAATATTCCGCCAAAGAATGTAGGGCTGTCACAAATGCATCGACATTCTTGCCCTCCTCCTGGCACCTCATATTGAATTTGGCACGTTCAAATTTGACGTTTCTTTTAATCACAAAGTAACTTTTGAATTTGTCACATACATCTTTATATTGTTTTGATTGTTCCTCACTTAAATTAAATGAATTAAATATTTCATCCGCATCATTACCATACAATAAATGAGAGTGTTTACTTGCTGTTCCTCTTCCTTCGCACTTAGTCCCAATGCCACTTTGAAACATTCAAATCTCACAATCCATTTGTCAAAGTCTTTCGGCCTTTTAAAATTTAAATTTTCTGGAGGATTCACTTGGAAAATGTGCCATTTTTAGATATATATAATTTTGTTTTATTAAATTAAAACAATAGTTCATTGAACAGCATTATTCATTTAATCCAAATATACTTTAACTTCTGACACCATGTTGTAATATGTATTGTCTGAACAAATCACAAGTCAGTTGCTGTAAATAGTGTATGTTTATTTGAGACTACAACAGAATAAAAGCCCTGCGACCAGAGCGGCATAGGTTTATATACTCGGGATACATGCAAGATAGTGTGTATCAAGTTACCATGTAGAGTGCATTTAGTTATATACAACAGTAGGGGTCCCTGACAGATGATGAATATTTGAGATGTGATCGGACTAGAGATGAAAATGATTTTTTCCTAACTTCTTGATTACAGTGATATTACTTATGTGTTGTTTGCAAGTTAAATCTGAAGTGAGTTCCAATCCGAGGTAAGGATGATGCTGTACTCGCAGTAGTGCATTGTTTTCTATGTAATATGGAGTATCGATAAAATAATGTTTTCTGGTGATTTTGAGTAGGTGGCATTTAGTTGTGTTAAATTTCATCATCCAAGTATGTGACCATTCTATAAGAGTATCGAGGTCCCGCTGAAGTTGTAATTGGTCTGCGATGCTGTTGATTGTACGATAGAGGAGGCAGTCGTCGGCAAACAGCTTGATCCTGGTCAAGGGCGATACCTTGTCTGCGATGTCATTGAAGTATCTAGCAGAAATATCAAAGGCCCCAACACTGTTACACCTAACATTGCACGACACTGTTACACCTAACATTGCATGGCACTGTTACACTTAGCATTGCACGACACTGTTACACCTAACATTGCATGGCACTGTTACACCTAACATTGCACAACACTGTTACACCTAACATTGCATGACACTGTTACACCTAAAATTGTGCGACACTTACACCTAACATTGCATGACACTGTAACACCTAACATTGTATGACACTGTTACACCTAAAATTGCGTGGGACTGTTACACCTAACATTGCATGACACTGTTACACCTAACATTGCTCATTTTACTTTACATAGGTAAAGATGGTGGTTTGTTGATTATAATTAAGCAAAACAACTCTTGTAAAGAAACTGTCAAAAAGATGTAAAGATAAAAATAAAATACTGAATATTCTAATATAAGCTAAATTAAGCTCTCCTTTTTTGAAGATCTTTAAAAACATTACTGTGTTTGATAAGTGTTTCACAAGCCAATACACATTACAATTAGGTCTCTTTTTAATTATAACACTTATTAAGATTTTTTTTTTTTGAAATCCCTGACCAAAATTAGTTTATTTTTATATGGGGGAATATGGTTTGTAGTAAATACTGGTAACAATTTTATCTAGATGTCTGAAAGTGTCGTGCATACACCTTGCATGTATTATGGTGATACTATGAAAATTTACATATTTATTGAACTCATTGATGACTGTATTCTTCAATATGGCATATTATTTAATAATTTCAGAAAATTGACAATGTACCCATCCATAGCAAACTGACAGCATTCAATTGGAATGACTGTGGCAAGCCGTCAGCTGATGTTGACATAAAGACACTGTCTATTTCGCCAGATCCTCTATCTTTTCCAGGAGATTTGGATGTTTCTACTATTTTCAAAATCAAGACATCTCTGATATCGCCATTACAGGTTTGTGTTTTATAAAAAAAATGTGTGTTTTATAAAAAAATGTCAACTTCATAGGATTGCTGAAATCAACGAATTAAAGAATCTTTTGTGAAACAAAACTTTACATGCATGTAAGTAGTACTTAGTTAAGAGGTCTTTATATAATATGCAGTCATGTAGTTCACCCAATTTTGTATACCTGTTTATGATATAATTTATTTATACTTTTTTATTTGCTTGATTGTGAAGAAAGCTCAAAGCTTATATGAACCACTCTCAGGTTCACTTGTGTTAATATCGGTCATCATGTTACTAATGTGTAACGAAACCGGTTCATGTACAAACTGGTCCAGGTCAATCTGTTACGTGTTGGTCGGGCTGTATGTCATCACTTTAGCCATAACCCCAGTATGTTGCTAGAAAGTGGCATGATTTAAACTTCTTGTGTGTATAGCGGTGAAGGTTTTGATGAGTTGACCGGTGTGTCGCATGAAACACATGTATCACCATGCTCGAAGTAGTCAATCAAAAATGCACATGAAAGGGCTTGTGTGTATTTTCAGGGAGATAATGAAAGCTTGATTGGTTTGTTTACAAGTTAAACCTCCATTAAAAGTCATAGTGAAATTTTGTTGTATGTGGTGTGGGGTTTATATAAACTGGGCGTTTTGATCAGAGAAAGAGTCTCATACGGAGGGAGCACTCCTTGTCTGTAGCTTGGCACCTTGATATCTGTTGCTAAGAATTAAAAGTACTATTTCTAAAATATGTGCTTGTTCTAAGTATTGCCATAGTTGTACACACTTCCTGGGTACAAACAGTACTGATTGTTGTTTTTGAGAGGAATAGAGTCAAACTGGAAACCAAACCAACAACCTCTGTCATGGTCATGAGTGGCTAACACTCAATTCACTACAGTAAACTCCGCTTTATGATAGAACCCACTTGCTAGATTATCGTCTTCGTAAGTTCGAATCCATTGTATACTCTTACGGCTGATTTAAGTGGGAAGTTATCAGTTACTAACAGAGACCGGTGTGCTGGAGTACTGTTTAACTTTTCATGTTTCCAGGTTGACAGTTACTGGTCATTTGTTAGTCCTTGTAGATAGCATAAAAATAATGCTAAATATTCATTTATATTGCATGCATTTCATTTATTTACCTGGTCTTTTTAGTCAGATGTTGAAAATAAATGAGATTGACTGAAAATTATATTAGACTCGACTGATGTTTGACTTTGATGAAAAATACTATACATGACATTGTATCAATATATCAGATGACACATGACAGGAATTATATGAGTTTTTACATATTGAGAGTAGCTGTGGCATAATGACTTTTCTGTTCTATTTCTAGGGTGATATCAAGATGAGTAAAAAAATGGATGGTAAGTGGGAAAAGATTCCATGTATTGGTGGCTTCGGTTCCTGCCACTTTGATGATGTCTGTGTATTGCTAGATAGTATCAAGAGCTCGTGCCCTCCGCAGATCAAAGCCATAGGCATTGAGTGTGAATGCCCATTGAAAGCTGTACGTATATAGGGTGTTATTTTGATTTAAACTTATTTAATTTAAATTTTGAAACAAATTCTTAAAACTTAAGATATATCACATGCTAAGTCTTCCTGAGTAGAAACATTACTGAGTATGTGGGGATAAAGTGTCTTACTCAAGGACACTACACATAGCCATGGCAGAAGATTTAGACTGAGATTCTGTGGTACTCTACGCACTCCTTTGTTTTTAGCTCTACTTGCCAAAGGCCAGAAGGGCAAGTATAAACTTATTTATTTTACTTCAATTGAGAAACAAGTTCTCACAACTTAGGCAAATCACGCTCGAAGACTTCCTGGTTAGAACCAGTACTAAGCATATGTGGAAAAGTGTCTTGCTCAAGGACACTGCACAAAGACGTTGCGGATGATCAAACCCACGACCCTCGATCATGGGGTTGGTGCTCTACCACTGGACCACACGCTCTGCCAGAAGGGCTTATGCGATGGCGTGTTGTCTGTCATCCGTTAGCAGCACTTTCTCTGAAACCACTACACAAATTAAACTCAAACTTCACATGGATGTTTCTATTGCATAGGTGACTATACAGAATTTTTTTTTATCTGAAATTCAAGATTGCCACCATTACCAAAAATAGTCCAAAACTTAAAAAATCTTCTCTCATGAACCCCCAAACAGATTTTGTAAATATTTATGTAGTTATGATAACCAACTATATTTCTATTAGATTTGTTCAAATGGTGTTCCTGGGGTTCAAAATGACCCTGCCCCAAGGGTTCAATTAGGGAACAAATGTCGTTATAATAAACATTCATTTTTCATTTTTTTTGAAAAATAAACTGATTTTGTCTATATTTTCACAGAAGCATTGCTTGGTCAAGGAGGTTCAGATTTGTAAATATGACTGGGTTTCATTGTCTTCAGGGGCCAGGAGGGGCCCCAAAAGGGTAAAAATTTGGAAATACAAAAACCATTTTCTTCAGAACCAGTTGGTCAAATTTGTTCATATTTGGCATAAATTATCCCTATGTGTAGGAGGTTTGAATGAAGATAAGAATTAAGGGGCTAATATTTATAGAGGCCCTGTAAAGGGAACTTCGAATTTTACATAGGGATACTATGAGAAAACAAATTTCATTTTTCGTCCATTTGGGCAAAATTATTATTCATTATGAGTTCTGAAGCATCATTTGGTCATAGGAAATAAGATTTGGTTCAATAAGGAGAACTGACTTTCCATAAGGGGCCAGGGTGGGTCAAAATAGGGCTAAAATTGAAAATTTTCAAAAATCTTCTTCTCAACAACCGATCAGTCAAATTTGTTCATATTTGATATAGATTATCCAAATGAGTATGGGTTTAAATTTTATACAAATCAAGAGCCTTGTATTTATAGGAGCCCTGTAAGGGGACTTTGAGTTTTATATAGGAATACTTTGTGAAAACGGAAAATTTTAATTTTTTCATCCATATTTGATTTTATTTTTATTCAATTTGAGTCATAACAAATAAGATTTTGTTCAATAAGAAGGATTGATTTTCCAAAAGGGATCAGGTGGGGTCACAAAATGGTTAAAATTGAACATTTTCATAAATATTATTCTCAACAACGGATCAGTGAAATTTGTTCATATTTTATATAAATTATCCCTATGATTAAGAGTTCTAAGTTTGTACAAATTAAGGGGCACTGGGATGTATAGAAGCCCTGTAAGGGGACTTTGAGTTTTGCATAGGAATACTATGGGAAAAAGTGAAAATCCTCATTTGTTAAAATGAGATCAAAAGTATTGTCTATTAACAGCAAATTTGATTCTGCTCATTAATAAAGAGGATTGAATTTCCATAAGGGGCCAAAGGGGTGGGGGGCAATATGGTTCAAATTGGAATTGTTTATAAATCTTCCTCTCAATAACCTTTCTGTCAAACTTGTTCATATATGATATAAATTATCCTAACATCAGCAAGGGATTGAAGATTTAATATAAGGGGTCAGGAGGGGCCTGATAAGTGTAAACATAGGGAATTACAAAAAAAACATTTTCTTAAGAACCTGTCAGTCAAATTTGTTCATATTTCAAATAATTTGGTATGAGTTATCCCTATGTGTAGTGGTTTCAATGCAGATAAGAATTAAGGAACTAATATAAAGAGTCTTGGTAAGAGGACATAGAATTTTATATAGGACACTATGGGAAAACAAAAAACACACGGTTTTTTTCATCCATTTTGGCAAAATTATTATTTGATTTGGTTCAGTAAGGAGAACTGACTCTCCATAAGGGGCCAGGGTGAGCCATAAAATGGTTGATATAAAAAAGTTTACAAAATGTTCTATTCAACAACCTATTAATATTTGATATATATTACCCGTCAGGGCTCGAATTTAAGCACTCGCCACTCGCAAAATGCGAGCTGTATTTTGAAAATGCGAGTTGAAATTACTTAAGCTGGCATTTTTATGCGAGTGGATTTCAAGTTGAGAAAATTACTTATTTTATTCATTTTATTGATTTTTGAAAATAAACAAGTATTATCCTGGTAAAAATAACGAGTTCTTGTCAATTTTACCAAATTTCTTTTGCTTCTCGCGCCAAATTACCCCCTAGCAGCACGATTATCAATGACATGTATTAAATATTTATATATGTGTAGACTGCGTCCAATTGTTTTTGATCTAAAGTTCGTTCTGCAAAAAGGAAGTAAAGTTAAAACCCGTCAACAACATAATGAGTAGACTGTGTCTAGTTTGATCTATCGCGCACTCACTCTATAAAATAAAAGTAAAGTTGAAACCCGTCAAATTTATTGTTTACATATTTTGTCAGCTGTTAAAGTGGCAGATAAAATAACATGTTTTTCTCCATTGAACCGACGAATGAAAGTGAGTCCCAACAAGAAAAAAGAGAAATTATCCTTCCGTTAATACTGTAATGAAATGGGAGCGACAGCTCAATATCACACAGGGCTATAAACTTGACAATGACAAAATGGTGTGTCAATTGTAGAAACCACCGCGATCGACAGATCATCCATAATGATTAAACTATATTACTATGATATCACAACATTTACACATGTTAAACAATCGTCCTTAGCTAGATCTAAATCTTATTTTAAAACGAAAGGCCATTGGCTATATTAATTCTATAAATAGAAATGTGTGTATGTCTCAATCTCAGCCTCTCTGTACACTTGTTATTGTTGAATCCATGATTCGTATTTTGGTTTAGTAAAAAGTGTTTATTTATGATATATAATTGTATGCATTTATTTATGGTAGTATAATAAATAACAAGGACAATTTTATTTTTTTAAATATTTTGTTTTGTAAAGTACTGCTTTGAATTGTACCTTAACATATATAATAACCTTGATACCATTGTCTATGAATAAAAAAAAACTAATAATGCATATTAAATAACACGCAGGCTTTGAAACAATTAATTTTGGGTTTATTTAGACATTTAGGACTACAAGTTTCTGCGAAAATTGGTTTGGCTAGTTGGTTTCAAATTTGGCAAGTTGAAACTTTAGGCACTGGCCAAAATTGCCAGTGCACAAAAAAGTTAAATTCTAGCCCTGCTCGTATGAGTAGGGGATTTAAGTTTGTACAAATCAAGGGGCTTGTATGTAAGGGGACTTTGAGTTTACATAGGAATACTATGGGAAAATGGAAAGTTCTAATTTTTTCATCCAATTATGCAGAATGACATCTAACATCTACTAGTCATGGCAAGTAAGATTCAGGTCAATAAGTAGGATTAAATTTCACAAAAATGTTAACATGCAGGCAATACTGTTAGAATTTGGTATTTTCAAAAAAAATCCCAACAGCCAGTCGGTGATTATGTTCATAATTGATATAATTATTGCCAATGTGGTAAGAAGCTTTTGCGAGTCCAGGGGCTAGGGTATCCATTGTAAACTGTTAAATAGTGTTATATAGGGAAAACTTAAAAAGATATTTTTCTACCGAAGTTGAAGACCTAAAGCTCAGATATAATTATTCACTTCTTTTAAAAAAATAATGATCTAATTTTTTTTAATTGTATTTTTTCATTTTGATGGAAATTTTTTTGTAGTTCTTTTTTTCAGTTTTTTTTTTTCATTTTGATGAAAGGATATCCAGCTGTGATAAACTGTGCGTACTGGTACAAGATTATTTCAACTATTTAAATCCATTTTCGTAAACTGGTACCAATATATTTCCCCATGAAGTTAGTGCATAATTATATTGTATTATGTAAAAAACAGAACAACTTGGAATGTAGAAGGATATCCAGCATTGGTAAACTGTTTGTGTTGATACAAGACTATAGATCCATTTACAAGAACTGGTTTATTTCCATATGATTAATATAATTTTAAAGGTAGTGCATATATCACATATGTAAAACATTGATAAACTACTCTTGAAACAGAAGATCGTCTCAACTATGGTTTACACTACATTTTACATTGATTTCTTGCTGGAATTATTTCAGATAATGTTTAATTAGTATTTCTTGATATGCTTGACCAACTTATTTTATTCTAGTCATGCAGTTGTAGTAGTTTGGGTAATTATATGTACATGGTGTGCCATAAGTTAGGTATTTGCACACCTATCATTTTTTAGCAATGGTTAATGAATTATAAAGCAATTTTAAAATTTGAAAGACAAAAATAATTAAATGCTTTATTAGATTATATTAAGGCAATATGTGCTATTCGTTCACTTTGTTGTTTTCCAAAAATCAAAACTGTTGATAATGGAAATAAGTATTGTTATTGAATTATTTTGCTAATTTATTTTTAACAGACAAGCATTAATTATAGCTTAATTTTACCACCCCTGATATTTTAATTGTCTTCCATTTGGTACTTATTTCCTGACAAAACTATTGTTTTAGAACAATATTGAAATAGTCAAGCGTGCTGTCCCTCCGGCAGCTCTTGTTAAAATGTTGTCTCTGATATCACAGGTGAGTAATGAGGAGCTGCTATTGTCCTCTTGTTTTCAACTTGTCAATATGTTGAATACATTTGATAGTTATTTGATACTGTATACATAAATTATAATGCAGGATAACTGGGTACATGACAGTAATTTACTTACTTTCAGAACACCTACACCCTGCCAATGACAACATTTGACATCATGGCAGCTATCATTCCACAAGGAGATTACCAAATTGAGGCCAATGTTACAAAAAACAATGAAGAAGTTGCTGTTTGTCTGCAAGTCCAGCTCTCAATTGCCTAAACTACTGTAAGTGTTAGTGAGGGAATATTTAAGTACTGTTGGTAAGGGAATATTTAAGTAATATTTATGATGTAAGATTTAAGCATTGTTTATGATGTAAGATTTAAATATTGTTTTTTATGTAAGATTTAAGTAATATTTATTATGTAAGATATAAGTATTGTTTATGATGTAAGATTTAAGTAATGTTTATGATGTAAGATTTAAGTAATGTTTATGATGTAAGATTGAAGTGTTGTTTATAATGTAAGATTTAAGTATTGTTTATTATGTAAGATTTAAGTAATATTAATGATGTAAGATTTAAGTAATGTTTATGATGTAAGATTTAAGTATTGTTTATTATGTAAGATTTAAGTAATATTAATGATGTAAGATTTAAGTAATGTTTATGATGTAAGATTGAAGTGTTGTTTATGATGTAAGATTTAAGTAATGTTTATGATGTAAGATTGAAGTAATGTTTATGATGTAAGATTTAAGTATTGTTTATGATGTAAGATTTAAGTATAAATGTTTATGATGTAAGATTGAAGTAATGTTTATGATGTAAGATTTAAGTATTGTTTATGATGTAAGATTTAAGTAATATTTATGATGTAAGATTTAAGTAATGTTTATGATGTAAGATTTAAGTATAAATGTTTATGATGTAAGATTTAAGTATTGTTTATGATGTAAGATTGAAGTATAAATGTTTATGATGTAAGATTGAAGTAATATTTATGATGTAAGATTTAAGTAATGTTTATGATGTAAGATTTAAGTATAAATGTTTATGATGTAAGATTTAAAGACGTTTCTGCGGGTTGTTACTGTGCATCGCTAAGCGCATAGTTCCTTTCTGTTACTTTCAGTTTCGGGGTCTAATTTGGCCGTTTGGTTAATTAAAAGTCGAATCACATTAGGATATTTACAAAGCGAAGTATTTTCATTTCGAGATGTCAGAAATGTAAATTTTGTCTTGGAAGCAATCGAAAAGCATGGTAGAGTGTATTGTTTTTTTCGTTATAAACCACCAGAAGTGCTTGTACATAACAAGACGAAGAAACAGCTACGAAAATATAATCAATACTCGTAGTGGTAACATTTCGGATAATTCATTTTCGGATATGAATCATTCGTGAATTTGTTCCAGAGCGCTGAATACATAATGAATTTACCTGAAACAATATTATTCATACCGGGATGGAGACAAGGAAGAATAAGTCTTTAATTTTGACATTTAGCAGACCTGATGCATGTAAAAGTTTGGTATTAAAGGACATTATGGAAGACACTTATATGGTCAATGTTATACATAAACTGTTTATGTGGAAGTATAAGAACAGTGGAATCAAACAAAACACATCAATTAAACAGGAAAAGTCCAATATCATTTGACATCAACACAAAGCAATTGAGTATAAGGTTAGTTGATGCTTTATCATAACTCACTGATCAATATCGATGAATCACATAAAATGATAACTTACTTTATGATTTCTAGAGATGAACAACTATAAAAAGTGATTGATTGGTTGAATATTTAGCGACATTTTCATGCCATCGAGGGCTAACAGACGATCACCTTACCACTGTTTCCTGGAATTAACCAGTATTTGAGCACACCCAATCTCCGCAAGTAACTGATAGCTTTCCCACTTGAATCAGCGGTGAGAGACGATTGATAAAGAGACATAATGTTGTATATCTATCATCCTGGAGACTGTTGCCGGGTAGGGATTTGAACAGTATTAAAGATTACATTGAGTAAATGTTAAAAATAAGTTTATACACTGTCACGTTCTGTGTTTCTGTTAAACAGAAAATTGTTACATGAATTATGAAAATAAGAAAGTATTCAACACATTTCAGCAATGTTAAACAGAGGCTCAGGTTACAGATGGATTGAGATGTCGTTGCTTTAAATACCTGTAGTTGGAAGCAGTAAATGAAAGAATGACAATCATCAAAAGGAGCCAATGGTGATTATTAATGTAGTTTAACCGTTTCAGCTTGTTTCTACTATGGAATACAACAAAATAATCATGAGCACAACAGATGATCTGAGGGGGATCAAACCTGTGACTACTTGTTTGGCACATCCAATATCCAGGCAATTAACTGACAACTTTCCCACTTGAATCAGTGATTAAAGATGAATGAACATGAGACACAATGTTGAAATTTGTATATATTTAAATCATCACAGAGACTGGCCAAGCGGGGATTTGAGCTTGCAACCCCTTGACTGCTTGTTACATAACATAACAGTTTCATTCAGTAAAAAATGTCCACATACATGCAAGTTTATAACCATAAGATTTTGTTCAATGGTTTGAACATAGATATCATAACAGGAATTGCTGCTCAGTTTTAGCCCTTGATTTGTCAAACTATACCCATATATTGTGCTGTTTTATATTATTGTGCTATACACCAAGCAAAAGAACCAGGTGAAACATATGATTAGGTTTCTATGATATTTGTTTCCTGCACTATTCCCCACAAACCTAAAAAGACTAAACTGTTCACTCTTCTGGGTGCATCACCCAAATGGGAAGCTGGTGGTGATGTAAATTAAGCTTATATACAAACAAACATTGTCATTTATTTCTTTATCTCATATAAGCTTCCTTTAATTTTCAGTGATGAAGTCAGTCGAGTAGCACACCAGGACCAGGCAAATTTATTACTATGTGTTGCCAGAAGCATGGATTGTGACAGTAAATCAGATATTGGGACCATGTTAAGAAAAAGTATTCGAAAAACATATGATGTTTTTTCAAAAGATTAGGAAATGCACATATGAAAAAATAAGAACAATCACTACCAGTTCACCAGTGTTCTAAAATTTGAATGACAATTCAAAGATTAATGTTGGAAGTAGCCCAGTACAGGAATAAAAATTTCAAGTTAATTTAATAATAGATGACATTGCGACTACTATAGCAAAGATAAATACCAGAAAAAATTACTTGAATGGACTCGTAGATAAAATTCCGAAGATATTATGTTGAGTAGCAGGTCACTGGTGATCCAACCTTGATTGACAGTACATGGTTTTACCACTAGGCCTGTAACTATTACAAATATTGATGTTCATCAATTACCCGGTATATATGAAATGTATAAAAGCAGCATAACAGTAATTACATTATAAATTACAAATATTGTAATTGCTGTTTAGTGCATCATTGACAAATATGAAAGTTACCTCTGCAATGAAACTTCATTCATAAAAATTACAACAGATAATTTTCACCGTTTTGACAATTTTATGAAGACGAAAGGTAACATTTAGCACTGTAACTTTGTAACAAGCTGGGTGACCTGTATTTTTTATTTTCTTTTCTAATATAGTTTGTTATAGTGCCTCTTTGTAGAAAGAATGAAACAATTCTCCGCGTTACAACTTTTTTTATTATTGAATTAGTGTAAAAATGCATCATTTGCAGCCATTTTATGAAAAAGGGAGGTAACATTTAGCAATGTAACTTAGTAACAAGTAAGGCAACATATGTTTTTTATTTTATTTTCTGATATAGTTTGTTATAGTGCCTCTTTGTAGAAAGAATGAAACAATTCTCTGCATTAGAACTTTTTGATTATTGAATTAGTGTCAAAATGCATTGTTTACGGCCATTTTATGAAAAGGGAGGTAACATTTAGCACTGTAACTTAGTAACAAGCATGGGGACATATATTTTTATTTTATTTTCTGATTTAGTTTGTTATGGTGCCTCTTTGTAGAAAGAATGAAACAATTCTCCGCGTTAGAACTTTTTTTATTTTTAAATTAGTGTAAAAATACATCGTTAACGGCCATTCTATAATCGTAGAAATTTATGAAAATCACTTTTTGAAATGTGAAACTCAAAATAGCATCATGATTTTTTCTGTTTTAGACACTTTATCTTTTGTTACATGAGTGACAACAATATTTTGTTGAAATATATGACTTTGTTAGTAAATTAAACAAGATTTATAACTGACACCCATTTGCTGTTTTTTTCTTTAAAAAATGTAAAACTGTGTAGTTTAAAAATAGTCATAGCAAAAAAACAAGCATGGTGACGTATATTTTTTTTAGTGTTTTAAACTTGTCTTACTTCAAAGTACTTGTGTGCAAAATTTAAAAAAAATCTCCGCGCTAGAACTTACTTGAAGAAACGTCTTTAAGTGTATTTATGATGTAAGATTTAAGTGTTGTTAGTGAGGGAAGATTTAAGTGTTAGTAGTGAGGAAAATGTAAGTGCTGTTAGTGAGGGAAGATTTAAGAACTGTTATTGAGAGAAGATTTAAGTACTGTTAGTGAGGGAAGATTTAAGTGCTGTTAATGAAGGAAGATTTTAGTGCTGGTAGTGAGGGAAGATTTAAGTGCTGTAAGTGAGAGAAGATTTAAGTGCTGTTAGTCAGGGAAGATTTGAGTGCTGTAAATGAGTTAAGATTTGAATATTGCTAGTGAGTGAAGATTTAAGAATTGTCAGTTAGGGAAGATTTCAGTATTACATGTATTAGTAAGGGAAGATATAAGTATTGTTAGTGAGGGAATATTTAAGTTTTTTCAGTTAGGGAAGATTTCAGTATTGTTAGTCAGGGAAGATTTAAGTATTGTTAGCAAGGGAAAATTTAAGTATTTTCATTTAAGGAAGACTTCAGTATTTTTAGTAAGTGAACATTTAAGTATTGTCAGTTAGGGAAGATTTCAGTATTGTTAGTAAGGTAAAATTTAAGTATTGTTAGTGAGGGAAGATTTAAGTTTTGTCAATTAGGGAAAATTTAAGTATTGTCAGTTAGGGAATATTTCAGTATTGTTAGTAAGGGAAGATTAAGTATTGTCAATGAGATAAGATTTAAGTATTGTTAGTTAGGGAAAATTTAAGTATTGTCAGTTGGGGAAGATTTCAGTATTGTTAGTAAGGGAAGATTTGAGTACTGTTAGTGAGCGAAGATTTAAGTATTGTTAGTGATGGAATATTTAAGTATTGTTAGTGAGGGAAGATTTAAGTACTGTTAGTGAGGGAACATTTAAGTACTGTTAGTAAGGGAATATTTCAGTTTTGTCAGTTATGGAAGATTTCAGTATTGTTAGTGAGGGAATATTTCAATATTGTTATTGAGAGAAGATTTAAGAACTGTAAGTGAGAGAAGATTCAAGTATTGAAGTAAGGGAAGATTTAAATACTGTTAGTAAGGGAAGATTTAAGTATTGTTAGTGTTGGTAGATTTAAGTACTGTAAGTGAGAGATGATTTAAGTTTTGTTATTGAGGAAAGATTTAAGTACTGTTAGTGAGAGAAGATTAATGTTTTGTTATTGATGAAAGATTTAAGTTTTATTAGTGAGAGAAGATTTAAGTATTAGTGAGGGAAGATTTAAATATTGTTAGTAAGGGAAATTTTAAGTTTTGTTACTGAGGGAAGATTTAAGTATTGTTACTGAGGGAAGATTAAAGTTTTGTTATTGAGAGAAAATGTAAGTTCTGTTAGTGGGAGAAGATTTTCTGAACTGTAAGTGAGAGAAGAAGTTTATACTGTTATTGAGGAAATATTTAATAACTGTTAGTGAGGGAAAATTTAAGTATTGTTAGTGAGAGGATATTTAAGTCCTGTAATTAATGAAAGATTTAAGTTTTGTTAGTGAGAGAAGATTTAAGTATTAGTGAGGTAATATTTGAATATTATTAGTAAGGGAAGATTTAAGTGCTGTATGTGAGTTAAGATTTAAATATTGCTAGTGATGGAAGCTTTAAGTATTGTTAGTGAGGGAAGATTAAAGTATTGTAAGTGAGGGAAGATTTAAGTATTGTTAGTGAGGGATGATTTAAGTATTGTTAGTGAGGGAAGATTAAAGTATTGTAAGTGAGGGAAGATTGAGGTATTGTTAGTGAGGGAAGATTAAAGTATTCTTAGTGATGAAAGATTGAGGTATTGTTAGTGAGGGAAGATTGAGGTATTGTTAGTGAGGGAAGATTAAAGTATTCTTAGTGATGGAAGATTGAGGTATTGTTAGTGAGGGAAGATTTAAATATTGTTAATGAGAAAAGATTTAAGTTTTGTTAACGAGAGGCTATTTAAGTATTGTAAGTGAGAAAATATTAAAGTACTGTTAGTAAGGGAAGAATTAAGTGCAGTAAGTGAGGGAAGATTTGAGTATTTTTAGCTTGGGAAGATTTAAGTGCTAATAGTGAGAAAAGATTTTAGTAATGTTAGTGAGGGTTGCGAGGCTATTTAAGTATTGTAAGTGAGAAAATATTAAAGTACTGCTAGTAAGGGAAGAATTAAGTGCAGTAAGTGAGGGAAGATTTGAGTATTTTTAGCTTGGTAAGACTTAAGTGCTGATAGTTAGAAAAGATTTAAGTAATGTTAGTGAGGGTTTTGATTTAAGTATTGTTAGTGAGGGAAGATTGAAATTTTGTAAGTGAGGGAAGATTTAAGTACTGTTATTGATTGTCAGTTATCAGAAGATGGATCACATTCATTGCTTGTAGAAAGTGTATCAGAATTATAATTTATCAGAAGATGAATAACATTCATTGCTTGTAGAAAGTTTATCAGTGATTTTAAGTTATCAGAAGATGAATCACATTCATTGCTTGTAGAAAGTTTATCAGTGATTGTAAATTATCAGAAGATGGATCACATTCATTGCTTGTAGAAAGTTTATCAGTGATTATAAAATATCAGAAGATGACTCGCATTTATTGCTTATAGAAAGTGTATCAGTTATTGTGAATAAGAAGTAGAAAGAGTCTGAATGTTTGAGTGTTTTAATAAATAATAACGTTGAAAATCTTGTGTTGGTGTATTAATAAAACAAACATTACAGGATACTTTAACATCGAACATAAAGAAATAAATCAAAGAATGAATAATATGAATGAATAAGTTTGTTGACTTTTAATCTTATATAAAATTTGAAGTTTCTTTTTAACTATTTCCACCTGTACGTCTTTATTTCAGGATTTCACTGATAATCTGGAGACGTGGGAAACAGAAACAGATAGATGAAGAGCACTCACATTCCAATAAAATCTTAATGCAAAACAAAGTTTTATAATGCAATATTTTATATTTATTTCAAGATTTTGTCAATATATATGTAGATTGTTTTAAATTTTGTATTGTACACTATTTTGTGAATGTTAGTGTTTTCATATTTAATAATAGATCTTTAAAAAGAGTAAATTTGTCTTGTAAAATAAAAAAAAAAAAATTTTTATACTCGGGTTATTTGTAACTTTGAGGCTCAATTCTTGAATGTGGAGATAAAACTTCAGTTAACTGTTATTTTATTATTCCACTGTCAATCACTGAATCATCAAGGATTTTCTATCTTACATTAATAATTTTTATTTCATCATTACTTATATATAAAATGATCTGATCTTTAGTTCTACTGGCCAAAGGCCAGAAGTGCTTATGTGATGGCGCGTTGTCTGATGTCTGTTAGCAGCACTTTCTCTAAAACCATTTGGCCAATTAAACTGAAACTTCACATGGATGTTTTTATTGCATACGAGACTATACAGAAGTTTTGTTTTTTTTCTATCTGAAATTCAAGATGGCCGCCATTACTCAAAATAGTTCAAAACTTAAAAAATCTTCTTCTCATGAACAGCCCAACAGATTTTTCAAAATGTTTATGTAGTAATTATGACCAACTATAGTTTTGTTCAAATGGTATCCCTAGGGTTAAAAATGATCCCGCCCCAAAGGTTCAATTAGGGGACACGTCGTTATAATAATTATTTTTTTTTTTTTTTACATGGAAATGATTTGGCCTTTATCTTCACAGAAGCATTGTTTGGTGAAGGAGGTTCAGATTTATTAAAATGACTGGGTTACACTTGTCTTGAGGGGTCAGGAGGGAAACTTTCTTTTACTTTCATCTGTTCTGAAACCACTAGGCCAATTAAAATGAAACTTCATATGGATGTTTCTATTGCATAGGAGACTATACAGAAGATTTTTTTTTCAATATAAATTCAAGATAGCCTCCGTTACTTAAAAGAGTCCAAAACTTAAAAAATCTTCTTCTCATGAATGGCCCAACATATTTTCAAAATGTTTATGTAGTAATGATGACTAACTTTAGTTTTGTTCGATTTATTCAAATTATCACTAGGTTTAAAAATGACCCCGCCCCAATGTTTTTATTGCGTAGGAGAATTTCAAAAAGTGCTATGGCCACTAGAGCATCAGTAGAGCATCCTCAGGCCCTCTTGGGCCTCTTGTTTTACAGCTGAATAGCATGCAGCATGTCGTTTTAGGGGTATATATATTCTACATTTATGTGAGTCTATATTTTCAGCAGAATATTTACACAATTTTTTGGCACACAGAACAGAGTTAGAAAATGCTAAATTTTGTGCACTGCTGATGCATATGGACATGTGTCCTTAATGATTGAAAACACCTTATCCGAAGATATGAGGTAATTATAGGCAATAGTCCTAAAGATTTGCTTTAAGTATATATGAAATATCATTAATTCACTTGTGTGCTTTTTTTACAGATAAAGAAATGCATTATTGTTCATATGAATATTTTATTGGTAATGATGCCATATATTATAGTCATTTAATTATTAACAGTTATCGTTTTATAACTACAAATATATTAAATACTTTACCCTTACCTTTAAAACTACTGTATGTGAGATAAACAAGCTTAAATGAACTGTATAGAACAGAGCTTTATTCAATCTTGAACATATGCAGTTTATTGTTATTTACACAATCAATACAATGCATTCATGCAGAATACATACGTGAATGAATATAAATATGATACATGGTATATGATCCTGTACAGAATACAACCTAAGGAAATATTAAATTATCCTTATTTGTCTCACTATGTATTGTGGGTATCTACCTAAATCCTTATTTGTCTCACTATGTATAGTGGGTATCTACCTAAATCCTTATTTGTCTCACTATGTATAGTGGGTATCTACCTAAATCCTTATTTGTCTCACTATGTATAGTGGGTATCAACCTAAATCCTTATTTGTCTCACTATGTATAGTGTGTATCTACCTAAATCGCTATACAACGCTGGACTATTTGTTGACCTATTTGTTTATTGGTAAATTCAAATATGTGAAAACTTATATATTTATTTTGAAGATTGATAGACTAATTTTTGTATGAGTGTTGTAATTTGACAATTTGTTTTCTCAAATAATTTTATAAATTTGTATATTTCATGTGTGAGTTTTGTATTATGTAACCAGAAATGTAATATCTCTCTTTTAATTACTTTGTGTTTTAAACTAAAATTTTAGTGCCCAGTCTTATGGTGTGGGTATTTTATTTTCCATAGAATTGCAGATTAATGTTTATTCATAATCAACAGAAGCAGAGAAATACTGTTTGCCAAATAAATTTTAACTATTTTTTTCCCAAAATGCAGGATATTTCAGCCGTAGAATTAACTGGCTATACATAATACATGTGGAGTTTTGTTTGTTATGTGTTAAGTTTAAACTAAAACTGTAGGTTACTGAACGAAACCTAATATTCTGATGTATTTTGCTAAATGTAAATCATTTTAACATTATCTTCAGCTTGGTAAATGGTGACATGTATAGAGGGTCTTATATGATTGCTCATTTATAATTGAATTTATTAAACAAATTTGCAAAAATATATCCTGCGATGTTCTGAGTTATGTTTAATTTTTGCCAATGAGTTCAATAAGTTTGATAATAAATGAACACTTGTGTAAGATCCTTTTTATCACATAACTCAGAAAAAAGATATTTACCATTTACTAAACAGATGATATCTGCAAGGAATGAGAATAAATAGTCCATTTTTGTTTCTGTCTGCCATCGTGTGATGTAACGTTTTGACTAAATATAATTTTACCATGGCAAATCAGCGTCATTTATATATTTGGCAAGTTGGAAAGTAGTTTGTCATTTTACATATTAAGCCAAGTTATACAGAAAACGACAAGCAATGAATAGAAACTGATGTAACACTATGACTAGGGGGGAAAAAATGTCACGGGTCTATTACACATTGTCACGGGTCTATTACACATGGTCACGGGTCTATTACACATGGTCAAGGGTCTTGGTCTATTACACATGGTCACATGTTTATTACACATGGTCACAGGTCTCGGTCTATTACACATGGTCACGGGTCTATTACACATGGTCACGTGTCTATTACACATGGTCACGGGTCTCGGTCTATTACACATGGTCACGTGTCTATTACACATGGTCACGGGTCTCTGTCTATTACACATGGTCACGTGTCTATTACACATGGTCATGGGTCTATTACACATGGTCACGGGTCTTGGTCTATTACACATGGTCACGGGTCTCGGTCTATTACACATGGTCACAGGTCTATTATACATGGTCACGTGTCTATTACACATGGTAAATTATGTGATAAATCTTGGGAAATGGATAGCTATATCTTTGGATTGTTAAACTATATCATGGGAAATGGTTATCAACTGTATTATAAGATCGGTGAACCATATCATGGGAAATGGTTACCAACTGTATTGTCAGATTGGTGAACCATATCATGGGAAATGGTTACCAACAGTATTGTCAGATTGGTGAACCATATCATAGGAAATGGTTACCAACTGTATTGTCAGATTGGTGAACCATATCATGGGAAATGGTTACCAACTGTATTGTCAGATTGGTGAACCATATCATAGGAAATGGTTACCAACTGTATTGTCAGATTGTTGAACCATATCATGGGAAATGGTTATCAACTGTATTGTCAGATTGGTGAATCATAATGGGAAACTGTTTCATCAGATTGATAGTAGGGAATGGTAAATTGCATTTTCAGATGCCGAACTATGTATATTTCAGATTGTTAGACCAAAGCATGGGAAATGGATAAATGTATTGTCAGATTGGTAAACAATATTATAAAAAATGCTGAACAGTAACATTAGATTAATGAACCTTACCATAAGAAATGGTAAACCATATCAGATTGGTGAACCATATCATAGAAAATAACTAGAACTAGCTGTATCATCCGGTTGTTCAACTATGTGAAGGGAAATAGAACACCGTGTCTTTAGAAATTTCATTGGTCCACATGTTTGGATTTTCTTTGATTTTATTAAAATTAATAATAAGTACATTTTTCACCAAAATGAATTCTGCTTCCTTGTATGCTTGTATTCAGACTCGTATATTGTGTGATATTTCATTCTTTAAAAGTCTTGTTTGTAATAAATTGTTGTAAATTGGGAAACATATAGTACAGAAACTTCAATTTGTCATACTAATACGCCTTGATTAACAAATTAGAAAATCTCTTTATGTTAGATCAAATGGTGCCAATATCAAAGGATAACTTGTGCATGGTGCATGTAACTGACCCCAACTGGTTACACAATTTGTTTTTGCCTATTTTCATAATGTTGTTGATCAGTTCAATTAAGATGAAGTAATTCTAATATACGTATATATGAAATGTGCCATGGTAATTAAAAACTGTTTCAAATGGTTGATTTACAGTCAGTCAGTCAAAGTTACCCTCGCACTTAGCTCTTGGCTTTTTGGCGAGGAGGAACAGATGATGAAATGGCCAGTTGACAGCATTTGCAGGGTGGCTACTTCTCCCGGTGCTGCACTACTGGCTGGAACAGATGATTAGTTGAAATGTCGTTGATTATGTTGATTTGTTGTTTCTAGTTGATTATTTGTTGAAGTCGAAAATTCTCGAAGAAGTTGATTAATTCTTGTAGTTTATAGAGTTGATGTCATTGGTTCTTGAAAGCTGTTGGCCAATGGTTCACTGTCGGTAGAAATCCCATCGCTGAAGGTATGTCAACTGCCGCTTAGTACACCGCTGTTGCCTTGTGCTCTGTTGGTTACATCTAAACAATCCTGTCTAGAGTCACATTATAATCATGTCATGCAATATTAAAAAGTCCATCCATGTAAAGGGGATGGACTTAAACGACAATCTGGTTAAAAACAAGATCCAAATGAATCATCACATTTATCATTTGACCCACTTTGAAGGCTGGAGCTCCGGTAAACACATCCTTCCGCTTTGACAGCTGCTTCTAGAGAGTTGTGGGTTGCTTTACAGCTACATGTAAAACTTTATAGGCAATTGCTTACACAGTGTTTTGTTTGATACTTGGGTTTTCATTGGCTAAACATTACCAGTCATGCCATGATACTTGGTTTTCATTGGTTAAACATTACCAGCCATGCCGTGATACTTGGTTTTTATTGGCTAAACATTACCAGCCATGCCATTAGGTGAGTCTTTGTGAGATGTGAACTATCAGAATAAAAAAATCTGTGCAAAAAAATGTTATTCCTTTGATACCGACTTACTAAGAAATACTGCAAACGTTTGAAACTCCTACAGAGATCACGGGTATATAATATATCTGAATCTTGGAATGAAAAGGATTGCAAGGTGATCAGTATGGAATGTGATAAAAGTAAGATTATGCTTTTGATGAAATGCAGTTGTGATATTGTGAAAGCACAAATAAACATATACGTATATACACTTAACGCCTTTAAAAACTCGAGTATGGGTATTATATTAAATCTGGATATGACATGAATTAACAAAGGCAAAACTTTTCAATTTTATTACAACAATTTCATCACTTTAAAATACAAATTTAACAAAGTCGATATGTAAGAACCGATAAAAATGATGGCAGGTCTGGTATAAAATACATGTACATTAGAAAATTCAAAAACCTGCGTTTTTAGTGGTGTTAAGTATATATTCTATTTACATGTAATGTGTGATGCATAATATGTGTAATCATTAATCTACAAATCTTTTTTTATAAACGAACTTTAATATGTTTCATGAATCCTTACTTTTCTAATCTATTTTTTTTCTGCTCGCATAATTTGTGTTCAGTTGCATATATAATAAAGATAATTTCCTCAAGATTTATTTTCATCAGCTTTGTTGAACTTCATTTTACCAAAACCATATATTCAAACTCCAATCTATCAGTTTTTCATTTCTTCAATCAGTAATTTTAGCAGTTATTGCAGTCAAGACATAAACATTATCTTATTTTAATGTTGTTTGGCGAAAAAACAAAGTATATGAAGCGACTTTCAGGTAAACAACTTCATAATCTACAATTTCCTTAAATGTTTGACACTCATATCATAAGGGTGGCAGCGGAAATACACCTGCAGAATCATTTATAAACCACAGTGGTGGTCTAGTGGAAAAGCACCCGCCTCATGTGCAGAAGAAGATCATGGGTTCAATGCCCAACTGGATCATACCAAAGACTTGGTACAAGAAGCTTCTTCACTTGGCCCTTAACATTTTGAGGATAGTTCAGTAGACTTGGTGTCAGTATAATGTGACTGGATAGGGTATCATGCCATACGTCTGCAGCATGATGCTCCAGTATGGCAGCGCTTAGAATACTCTCTCAAACACCGTTACGATATAACTGAAAAATTATTGTGACGCTAAACACCATACAATACCTCTCACCACTGAGGTCATGGGTTCTAGCCCAGCTCAGTTAAGAACTTTATGGGACTTACTGAGTGACGGTGGTTCTACTCAGATTCATTTTGAGTATTTCTCTACTGATAAAACTTGATATTCCATAATATAACCTGTTGTGTTTAAAAAAAAAGGTATTACAGCCCAACATTTTATATAAAAATGCGCCATCTAACTTCAACATTTATAAACACGAAATGTATCAGCGAGTCATTTCACATATCGCCGCAACTGTCGTCGAATACCCCCGTTAGGTAAATGGAGAGTATCGTAATGGATTACCCGTGGGTATTCGACGATGCGCTGCAACGTAACTGTACCTCATTTGTAAATGTTGAATACTAGTGCCTCTTTACACATTAACTGCACCGTAACTGCACTGTAAATGCACCGTAACAGTTAAATTGCATGACTCGAGTTTGCATTTTACGGACATGTTCGCTGTGATGACCACGTAGTGATGGTGAAATCATGCAAAATAGATGTCATCACGGATGTGCCTGTGTGTGGTGTGTTTGCTTCTGTGTGTCTGTGTGTCAGTGGGTGGAGTTGTCTGTGTGAGTGTCTACGTGTGGGGTTGTTTGTGTGAGTGTTTACGTGTGGAGTTGTCTGTGTGAGCGTCTATGTGTGTGTGTCTGCTAGTGGGGTTGTTTGTGTGAGTGTCCGCATGTGTGTTTGTGTATGGAGTTGTGTGTGCTAGTGTCCGCATGCATGTCTGTGTGTGGGAGTTGGTGTTTTGGTGGGGTTGGGGGGGCTTGTCTGTGTGAGTGTCTGGGAGTGTTTGTTCTGCATGTCAGCATGTGGGCTTGTCTGTGCGAGTGTCTGCGTGTGTGTCTGCATATTTGTTTCTGCATGTTGGTTTGTCTTTGTGAGTGTCGCTTGCGTGTGTCTGTGCATAACACGTTTACATAAGTATGAATCAGGGAGTGGGGGGATGGGTGCGGTGGTTGGCAGAGTGTTACGTAAACATGCACGCAGACAGCCAATTTCATTAGTATTACTATATGATGGGCAGAAGACTGAATATATAAACACAGATGTATTGTGATCAGAACTAAAGCTTGTCTGAACTGGCAAGTTTTAGTTTATACTACTTTATTTTAGCTCGATTGCGATGAAAGCTCAGAGCTTATATGAACCGCTCTCGAGTCTGCTTCCGGAGTAGAACCAGTACTGAGTGTTGTTTTATGAGAGGCATCGGGTCGATCAGGGGATCGATGTATTTGATTGAAACTTTACACGAGCCTTCCCAGTCATCAACTCTATTATAATAACTAGTCAATTTAAACACACTGAAGGGATTAAGGTTTTGACATACCAGTAGAAGTACTAAGGAATTATGTTTTAACATTCTCTGCTGCTAGAAATACTATGGAGAAACAAGTAATTCTCATTTTATATATTTCAGCAATAACTTGTAATCATGTTGATATATGAAGCATCGTCTTTTCATAGCAGCTTAGATTTAGCCCTAGGGAGTGTTTCATGATAAAATGCTATTAATGAAAGTTAACAAAATGGATTAAAAGCATCTCATTATCATTAATAAATATAATTTGAATGGTTTAGTATGTAAAATCCACCAAAACGTGACAAAATCAATATGTATATTTGTATACTTGAAATGAAATCCCCAATCTAGAAATAGACTTAAATGTAAACTGTTTAACAACCTTCGCATCGTCTTCCGACTCTAAATAAATTATTTTGACATGTTTAAATAGATATCATTTTGGCAATATGGGGTCAGTTAGTATATATATAGGCAAGGTATATTGAAAAAAATGTTTTTAGCCATTTTTAAAATTTTATATACCTTTAAAAGAGTCTTAAAACGTCCATAACACACCAGCAGGGGCCATGAAGTGGCTAAATTCATGAATTTTCAAAAAACAAAATGATTAAGAACTGATCTGTCATATTTGTCAAATAATAAGGGTATTACACATTCTTTTAATTATTCAAACATTTCATGTACTGAGGCCAGGGATTAAAGGGAGGATCATACCCACGACCCTCAGTTCCAAAACCCGATGATCTACCACTGGACCATGAACACCCCATGATGGCTGAAACTCATTTTGAGAGTTATGTTTCTTCCTCGTATCTGTCGAAAAATTTGGCTATGCCCATTTATTTCTGTAAATTTTAAACATTTCCATATACAGGCAGTGCAAAATCATTTATAAAGGTTAGCTCTATAAAATACTTGTGTAAACTTTAAAGTGTCCAGCTATCGCCTTTACATCATAGACTCTGTAAATTGATATTTCTGTCGCGTTCTTGTTTCATCTTCGGAGAGATGTTGATCTAGATTCACTGCTGTTATTATGTCATTGTTTGAGAAGTAGACGTTATTTTGTGAAATATGGATACGCGAGCTATGAATTATAAATTTTATTGACATTTTTTTAATTGAAACATACATGATTAAAACTTACACCAGATATAATGCAAGTACATCCATGTTAAATGTCAACATGTAAACTTGAGAATAACATGTCTCCATACTGTTTCACCAACAGTTAACTTTAATACTTAACTATGTTTTGACTGGTTATTTATGTATTATATAATAAATATCAATGAAACCATGCAGTTTTACTGGAATCGGTCTAAAATCATGATCACCTGGTTATTTTTCTTAGACTTACATTTTTAAGTATTTAAGTATGTTGGTGAAACAGGAGACTGGTCGCATGCAAAAGTACAGCAAATATGTTCGGTGATTCGTAATGTATTTTTGATATTCCTCGATCTATCCAACTGACCGATATATACATATAGCAGAAATAGAAACTATCATATTCTCATAAAACACAATTGGACTTAAAATAAGTAATTGAATGTTATTAACAACAGAATACAATGTTCATGATATAATTGTTTTATTTCACCTTTTTGTTACAATGAGTAACATGCCTTCATAACTATGCTTGAACTTTGTCAAAGATTTGTCATCCACTGGATGATCATACAAGGAAACATAACAAGAATTGAGCTAATTCTGCTTGATTATTTTTCAATGATCTATTGTTAAAATGTAGCAATTTCACACTTATTTTACAATTTACATATTTTGAAACAAAAGAACACATTTCGCATTATACAACTATTATTGTTACATGTACATTTACAATTTATAATTAAAACTTAAAGTGAAAGTTGACTTTAGACAAAATGTATTCACACCCCAATTTCCAAGCATCATTTTTTTTCTAAATTCACAATTCCGACATGATGCTTTCAAAATATTCCAAATATACCAATAGTGCCATTCAAATTACAAAAAGCATTAAAAGTGGTAAATGCATTTAAAAAAAACAGAAACAAAGATAATTTTAATTATCACCATCATCAAGTGACTACCCCGCAGAAGCATTTCCTGTTTCCAATCATTAAACACAATTTTCAACATATGGCTTATCAGGTTTTATTGGAGGATGGAGACCTCAAAATGAATCCAAGTTGAACCACCTTCCTCCCTTCACAAGTAACTGCCAAACTTCGTCACTTAAATCATTTGGACTGAACTGGGCTCAAACCTATGACCTCAGTGTTGATAGGAAAGTGGTCATGAGATAACAATGCTTTAGACCAATCAGTCCGGGAGGACACACATACATTGTGTTAAGTCTATTAACTATTTACTTGAGTATAAAACAAACAAAATTAAAACACTGAATACAAAAATCTATAACAACTAAGGTTAATTTCAATAAAACAAATCCTGCTGGTGTGTTTGAAAGAAATATAATGTAAAATAATTTAACAGAACTAATAAAAGTAAAGATATGCCATAATGCATACTGTTATAGGCAAACATATCACAATTTTAACCCAATATGTTTAAAAATCATTTTGATTATTATCAATACATTTTGAAAATAAAAAAAACATGGAATGTTAAATACGTCATTCTGCTAAGAGCTCAACAGAGTCATAGTCTACTTATTACATTGTATTATACATTTGACAATACAATGATACGATTATTTCACCGACAAATAAATCCACACAGAATAAAAAACAAATATTAATCAACAAATAAAACTGCCAAAAGAGGGAGAGACCAGTGCTAATATTTACAAAATAATTTTAACACAAGATTGTCTCAGGTAGCCCAATAGTCATTTCTAATTAAAGCTGGAATAAAAAAAGAAATCCTGTTCCAAATCATTTCCATTTGAAGAGATTGATAGGGATTCTATTCTTACCCAGAAACACATGAATTATGAATTCATGAAACAGATACAACTTGAATTAGTACTCAAATTAATATAGCCTGGCCTGATTAGCTCAGTCGGTAGCGCATCTGACTATCAATCCAGGGTCACGAGTTCAAATCCCTGCTCTACCAGTTTCAGTGATGACTGATCAGTGACGTTGGGCCTCACTGTCATTTGTCTCTCAAAGCTGAGTCAAATGTGAAAGTTATCAGATACTTGCAGAGATGGGTGTACTTGTTAAGTTTCTTGGATCCCAGGAAATAGTAATAAGTTCACTAACTTTTAGCCCTCAAATGGCATGAAAATGACACTAATAATCAAACTAATATCTTACCTATCTATATAATTATTCGCAGCTTAACATGCTAAAATTACATATCCATTAAATATAAAAAACCTTCTTAACAATAACTTTACAATAAGTTTTTCAAAACATCACCACAGTAGCCACAGTCCTGGCATTGTTCCCCTCCGAGATTATCCTGTAAACTGTTCACTTTCACAGTGTATTAAAATATGGTAGTGCTGGCAGGGTTTCAGTACAAACATTTCATAATCTTTTGTACTATGTATATAGTTATAAAGTTTTATGAACCAAGTGTTATTCCACCAACAACAAAACTGTCTGTCTACATCGTATTGTCTGTTGATGTCCCACTGGAGCCCATTGCATGCGGTGGAAAAGTAAGAAAAAAAATATCATCCCATTTGAAGAGATCACCTGGAGGGAGAAAACAAAATCATAAGAAAGTTATTTAATTGTTTAAATTTTAATTGACTTTTGTTTAATAGAAAATTTGCATATCACAATAATGTATAGAAAATGTATACATTTATATAAAACAAGAGTTGTCAGATGACAATAAAGATGGCAGATGTGATAAAACTCACCACTCATGCAAAGATTGAGATTGGAGGCAAACACCAAAACTTAAACGCAACTAAACGCAAAAATTTAACCTGGGTATCTACAGATGACAAGGCTGACGCCTCTGCCAGGGTCATGGCAACAGTTCTCCTGGACATTCGTCCTGGCCAGCTAAAAAATCACATTATCCACCGCACACAAACAATGTTATATTACATATTTATGAATACAGGATATATGGCAACCCTCTTAATGTAAGATGGCAATTAATCCATTACAACTGTTGAATTATAAAAATCTATACAGAAATTGTCACTATAGCAGGTATATTTAAGTGCAGAAGGTATATTACATTGTAACCTGTATATTGCATTGCAACTTGTATATTGCATTACAATATATATATTGCATATATTGCATTGTAACATGTATATTGCATTGTAGCATGTATATTGCATTGTTAGATGATGTACAGGCAAACCTGTCTTAAGCAGCCACTCTAGGGAAAGAGCAAAACTGACCCATTAAGACAGGTGGCTGCTAAATACAGGTTGATTAAAACTAAAATTAAAAAAATGGTTAATAGATTTGTTGTTGTATGGTGTTTAGCATCGCTTTCAACAATTTTTCAGTCATATCACGACGGTGTCTACTTGAGACAGTATTCTAAGCGTGTCACACTGGAGTATCATGCCGCAGACACATGGTATGATACCCCACCCAGTTACATTATACTGTCACCGGGCCGACCAGACCTAGAACTCTCCTCTAAATGCTGAGCGTCAAGCGAGGAAGCTTCTAGTACCATTTTTAAAGTCTTTGGTATGAACCGGCCAGGGATCGAACCCACGACCTTCCGCATGCAATGCGGACGTTCTACCACTAGACCATGCCGCGGTCTGGTAAATAGATTAGATGTATATTGCATTGCAACATGGGTAATCTTATATGGCACGTATGATTCATTGTTTCCTCCAAGTCATGCCAACTGATTTTGTTTTGAGATATAGGATAACAAACAGTATGGTTTATGTTATACAACTTAATTCTACTCACCGCCGAGTATGTTCCAAATATTAACAAATGTATCTTTGTCTGAAAGTAGTAAACAGGTCCACCATGACGACTAATTGGTAGTTCCACCATTATCTCGATATTCACGCCTTAAGTTGTAATCTGGACATCGTGGCTGATTCCTGTAATAACATATTGAATATGTTTATTTTTTTAATTTCGATCACTTAACATTTTCCCTTTATTTACCATGTTTGTAAGGGTCTGGTTCTATGTAAATTCAAGAGGTATCTATTGTCTGAATAGCAGTTTAAAGCAAATTTCATTTGGGTATTTGTGGTGTTTATTGAAAACATGATAAAAACAGTCTTTAAATCAATTGTGTAACATGTAATTTTGAAATATATATTTACAACAGTCAACATGTCAATAACATACAGCACAAAAATCAAAGATAACACAATATAGGTCAACTTCCATCTGTATTTCAATTAAGACTGTGACTAGAATATTAACCTTCCTCATTTGGCATTCAGTCTTAATTGATAGTTCTAAGTATGATCCCAGTGGTGTCATATCCCCGTGAGATCATGTAGTAACATGTGAGTGAGAATGAGCATTCACTGCCTCAATTAAACTATATATATTATATATTCAACGGGCTGCACTTTATTTATTTTTCTTACCTGAACTTATGTTTCAAAGGTGGCATTTTGATAATGGTAGGTTACCATGCTAGCTTCACATTTGGTTTCATCTTTTAACACCGCAGTAACGTGGCTGTACCGGAGGCGTCTTGTCCTAGAACATAAAAACATTATTCTGAAAATCTGGTATAAGGCCTTGTTTGCCACGTATGCAGGAGGTTCTAGGTTCAATAACCAGCCTGATATACTTTCTAATTTTTCACATACAACTAGAGTAGTTTTAAGATTGAACAGATCACTGCCAGAGTATTGAGAGTGACTGTGATATGAAGTCTCATGTATGACACATTATTTTAGTTAAATAGTGGTTAAAGAACAAGCAAAGAGCTGACTGCCTCAATTAGAAAACTTTGAGATATATGCAGTAAAACCTGTATAAGCAGTCACCTCTATTAAGCAGCCACTTGTCTCAAGCAGCCACAATTGTTATTTCCCATTTACATGTATATGCTTTCAGAGCAAATTAACCTGCATTAAATAACAATCTGTCTTAAAAGGTCACTTTTGCTCCTTACCTTGACTGGCTGCTTAACACAGCTTTGACTATATTCAAATATGAACTTGTTTATGAATTACAAATGTAAAATGTTTAAGAGCTACTTACAGATGCACACTCCACTTCAATGTGACATGTTATTGACAATTTGATGTTCTTCAATTTGATCAGGATGACAGTCTCGCCTTCATCTCTGTTGGTGGACAATGGTAATGTTGATGTGTTGAGTATATTTGGCTCAAGGTTGTTATTCTAAAATTCAAAATATATACATTTAAACTATAAAGATGTATTTCATACATTTATTTACATGTAATTGACTACGATTTATGCATTGAAAATTCATGGAGGTTCCGGATCCTGGCCTTCATTGTGTTTTATGTAGACTCTTAATACTTAACTTAATGTATTGTTGAGCAGCAAACAGACCCTTGGTGACATGTTTTCTAAGTAAGGTAGTTTATTGATGAGGTCAGTCTTGTTACATAATCGTTTGATTTTGTGAATGCGTTATGTTTCGTCTTGTATATAATATAAGCACATATAAGCATAAACACACACCAATACTCAGAAATAGTGTACACACTTGTAATAGTTTACATGTCAATTACAGCTGCTCAAAACAAAACACTCATCTTGCATTTTGATGATTTCCTGATGGGTTTATACAAAATATAATACAATGATACAAGTGCTTTCCACTTCGATACTTGAGTAAGGCAGCAAATACACAGCATCACAATATATATGTAAAATACATTTTATACTTGCCTGCATTGATTTGTAAGTTTGTGAGCAACGGATCATTGATGACACAATATCAAAGTCAGGTAAATCGGGTCAGTTTAGGACACCAGCTTCATGTTATCTCTCATCTTTATGGGGGATGGTAGAGAAGGAAGAAACTGTGGTTCTGTGGCTGCATACCATCCCTAATTACATAATACATTATATTGTATAAGCTTAAACATGATACCAATTAACAACATTTAACATGTCCACATAAATAATCTACAGTAAAGTTGTAGTTGTACTCCAATATGGAGTCTGGTTCATATTCTGGATATTCCCGGTCCAATTTTACTTTCGAGTTGTATCAGATGCTGCAATACAAGTAGCTCATCTTCCTCGTTTGGTATTCGATGTTAACTTTTATGATTTAATAACCCAATGTGAGAATAATGTCTTAAATAAGAAAAGACTGAGAATAAAACACTACTTTACTTAAGTTATTTCTGCATTACTGCATACTTAGTATTTTGCCTTTATCTGAGATTGAATTAGAAATATGTGCAGTTATTTCTTAATCTGTGTTAGCACCTCGGATAAACAAAATCAACATTATGAATAGTTCACATAAGAAAAATAACAAGAGTTGTCAGAAAACAACAAGCTCGCAGATAGGATAAAACTCACCACCCATGCAAAGATTGAGATAGGATGGCAAACACCAAAAGTAAACGCAAAAGTTTTACCTGGGTGTCTACAGACGAAAAATTAAGTCCAAAAGGGGAAAACTTTAATGTAACCCCGAGTTATCGTTCTTGTCTCTGTGTGTTCTATTGATGATGGTGAATACACATGCAAAGTTTCATTCATATCCTATGAGTGATTGCATAGATATCTTACCCGATAAAAAACTTTAACCTGAAAAATTAAGTCGAAAAAGGGCCATAACTCTGCCAAAATACAACCGAGAGTTATGGTTCTTGTTTCTGTGTGTTCCATTGATGACATACAAAGTTTTATCAATTCCAATTAGTGGTTGCAAAGATATCTTAAACTTAAACGCAGCTAATCGCAAAAGTTTAACCTACTGGACTCTGCGTCTTCATTGTTCTTCTGTGAGAGACTTTAAAAATGTAAAATGGAGGTTAGGAATCAAAATAATGGATGTTAGAAAAGTTACTTCCATGATACTGGTTCTCATTGTCTTTGATCATTTTATATTTGACAGAAGCACCAAAGCAGGTTACTTACCACTGCATATTTGTTTATGATAATACAATGCAAGATGGTGAATAAAAACAATATTACTACATGTTATATATGAATTTTAGTCTTCATTCTTCACTTGCAACACATGTAAAACACATACGTCTGTGATGGTGGCTTTCATTGTCTGTTTTCTTTACCTATGACAACATCTGGAATAAAAGACACGGAGACTGCTTTTAAATGTAATATAACTTAGTAACACAGCTCACTTTACAGAAAAATAGAAACAGTTTATTTACATCTTTGTTTGCAGACTACGTTTTTTTATACATGTATTTCATCTGTGACAATGATTACTAGTATTATGGTCGTGTTAAAACAAAATAATAAGTTTCTACTTTTAACACGTGAATGAGCCAGAAAGCTTTGTTATATTTACACTGACCTGGATTAAGTATTTTGTGCTTTTAATAACTCGGTAATACAGCACACCTTAGAGATTAAAAGAAACAGTTTATTTACATATTTATTGCAGACTTTGTTTACTTTTAATTATAAAAGATCAATTGAATTACTTAATTTCTACGTTAAACACGTGAATATATTTATACTAACCTGCATTAAATATTTTGTATGTAACGGATCCTAGAGGACTAGAGGACATGACATTATGGCTAGCTGGTCTGGTGTGTTACTGTGGGCACCTGCTTCACATGATTTTCATGAAGGATGATTTGTCATGTCCATCCCTGGATATATACATACATTATATTGTACAAACTAAGATACAATGTGCTGTATATCAATCTAAAGTAAAAAAAGTTGTACTCTAATAATGTCGTTCAGTTATTGTTGAACTGGTACAGGCCTGATTTCTCTGCAGGTTGTACCAGATACTAAAATACAAGTTGCCCACCTTAACAGATTCAATTTCAGTATAAAATTACATAAATCAATCACCCAGTGTGAGTATTACTACAAGAACGCACTTGTAGGAATATCTCAGGACATTGTAATATTTTTTATACTGACCTCTACTGATTTTTTGATGAGCAGCAGATCCTAGATGACATGATATTGATAGGCTGTCTGGTCTGGTTGAGATGAACAGCAAATCCTAGATGACATGATAGTGATAGGCTGGCTGGTCTTGTCAAGATGAGCAGCGAATCCTAGATGACATGATATTGATAGGCTGGCTGGTCTGGTCTGGTCTGGTCTGTTAGCTAGGGTACAGACTTCTTTGTGACAACATCTGGAATCAACAATAGCTCCTTGGATGGTTAATAATAATAAAATAAAATAACTACACAGTGCATAATACAGAATAACATGGAAAAAGAATACAAATTAACATACACTCTTGATGACTTTTTTCTTCAAATGTGATTGAACCTGAATAAATAGCAGCAAAAATGGTCAGCAAACATAAAATAACAATGAAGGTTGGAAAACAGAAAACATTTCACTAACATTTTTGTTGATGGTTGTCATCTTCATTCTTGACCTGTAACATGTGTACAACTGAAGTCAACTGCAAACCTGGTTATCAAACATGAATAAAAAACCATTATGTCTTACATATTTGTTGATGGATTTTGTTGTCTCCACTCTTCATCAGTGACTTACATATTTGATGGATTTTTTTTTCTCCACTCTTCCTCAGTGACTTACATATTTGTTGATGGATTTCATTGTCTCTTCTCTTCCTCAGTGACTTACATAATTATTTGTTGATGGATTTTGTTGTCTCTTCTCTTCCTTAGTGACTTACATATTTGTTGATGGATTTCGTTTTCTCCACTCTTCCTCAGTGACTTATATATTTGTTGATGGATTTCGTTGTCTCCACTCTTCCTCAGTGACTTACATATTTGTTGATGGATTTCATTGTCTCTTCTCTTCCTCAGTGACTTACATATTTGTTGATGGATTTTATTGTCTCTTCTCTTCCTCAGTGACTTACATATTTGTTGATGGATTACGTTGTCTCCACTCTTCCTCAGTGACTTACATATTTGTTAATGGATTTCGTTGTCTCCACTCTTCTTCAGTGACTTACATATTTGTTGTTGATGGGTTTTGTTGTCTCCACTCTTCCTCAGTGACGCTTGTAGAACAAAAAAAAATGGAAGCAAAACTTAAATAAAGTAAAAGATAGAAAATAAGTTACTTACGTCTCTGATGCTGGTACTCCTTGTCTGTTGTTTTTTTTTTCTAGAATAAAAAGACACCAGCTATAAGTAAATGTACCAGCAACACAATGCAGGGTAGAGAATGATAGAAAAGTTTATTGACATCCTAGTTTGCTGACTTTGTTTTTCCTCATTTTTCATCTATGACAATGTTTAGCATTAACAAAACAATGATTATTTGAAAAAGATTATAATAAACAATTGACTTTAACATTTAATGCTAGAATGAGCCAGACAGCATTGTAATATTTATACCAACCTGCTTTAATTAGTTTGCGAGCAACGGATCCTTGAAGACTAAAGGACATGTTTGTAAATGGTCTGTAAATGAGACCACTGTTTCACGTGATCTCTCATCTTCATGGAGGATGTGACCCGTATTGTGTGGCTTCATTTCTCATGTCTGAAACTCTGAATATATAAATATATGATATAAACATTATATGTAGAAATAACAATATTAAACATATTTGTACAAATTTACATGTAGATGAATTAAACAGAACAACAACATTTAACGAGTTTGAATAATAATCCAAGTAAAACTATTGTTTGACTTTTAATATTTTATTTCTTTTTTATGCCATCAGGAACTTGCAGATGGTCAGTTAACCTAAGCACTCCCTTCTGGATATCTGAAAGTTAACCAGTAATAGAGCACAGTTGTCGCTTTCCCACTTGAATCAGCGATGAGAGACAAAAACAATGACATGCAATCATAACGTATGCTGGACAAACGGGGATTCATAATCACGAACGTTGGATTGATAGACAGACCGAACCAACCAAGCTGTAATGGTGTAGCTGTTTCCCATTAGAAGTGTCTGATTTCTCTGCATGTTGTACCAGATACTAAAATATGAGGAGCTCACCTTCTTTCACCGTCCTAGATTCTGGGTTGTGTGGCTTCATTTCTTTTGTTCATCTCATGTCCATCCCTATATATACAAAATAAACATTATATTATAGAAATAACACAATTTAACATACTTGTACAGACTACCATGTAGATGCATTACACAGAATAACAACATGCATTATAATCTTAGTAATACTCCATTTGGTTTGATTTTTTTAATATTTGGTGTCATTTTATGCCATTGAGGGCTTACCTAACCACTCTTTTCTGGATACTTGAAGGTTAACAAGTACTTGAGCCCACTTGTCACTTTCCCACTTGATTGATTGATTGAATATTTAGCGTCATTTTTATGCCAACGAGGGCTAACAGACGATCAGTTAACCTAACCACTGTTTCCTGGGATTAACCAGTACTCGAGCACACCCCATCTCCGCCAGTAACTGAAAACTTTCCCACTTGAATCAGTGGTGAGAGACGAATGACAATGAGACACAATGTCGTATATCAATCATCACGGAGACTGTTGCCGGACGGGGGATTCGAACTCACGACCCCTGGATTGATAGTCAGACGCGTAACCGACTGAGCTAATCGGGCCCGGCTTTTTCCCACTTGAATCAGCAATGGGAGATGAATAACAATAACATGCAATGTTGAATATCAATCAACAAGGAGATTGGACTTACATCTTTAGATCTTTAGATTGATAGTTGGACCGAACCAACCAAACTCTTATGATGTAGCGCATTAGAAGTGTTCCTGGCCTGATTTATCTGCAGGTTGTACAAGATATTAAAAAGATTAGCTAACCTTCCTTGAAGATGAATATCAGTAGCAAATATGAATAAATGTCCCATTGTAAGAATTACTGCAAGAATTCTCATGATGACGACATCCTAATATAAAAAATTATATTCATAAAACATTGGTTATACTGACCTTTAGTGACTTCTTTACATGCAGCGGATCCTAGATGACATATCTGGTTGGCTGGTCTAGTCTGTTGATGACAGCACTGACTCCTTTATTCATCTGTGACATTAACTGAAATCGACAATAGCAGCTAGGACAGTTAATAAACATATGATATCATAAATACACAATACAAAAGAGAATAAACAATTAAACATCACTTTAAAGAAAACATCCTAGGAAGGTGGAGGTATTTTGTTGATTGATATCAACTTTTTCATTCCTTTTCTGTGACACCTGTAGAAAAAAACCAAATGGGCACGCAATGATTAAAAATAAAAACACCATCATAATTAATATAGGAAAGAAAATTGTACTTACACCTGTGATGCTGGTCGAAGTCGTCTTATTTCTTCACCTGTGGAGAAATCTGCAATCAAAAACAGCAGCAAAGACGATTAGTAAATACAAAAAGAAACAATTACACAATGAAAAGAAAATGAAGGAAAACATCTTACATATATGTTTGTTGATTTCTTCTTCTTCGTTCTTCTTCTGTGACATGTGTAGGAAAAAACGACAGCGCACGCGATGATTAAAAATAAAAACACCGCACATAATTATTAAAAGAAAGAAAAAGTTGTACTTACATCAGTGATGCTGGTCGTCTTCTTTCTTCACCTGTGGAGATATCTGCAATTGAAAACAGCAGCAAAGACGATTAGCAAACATAAAAAGAAACAATTGCACAATGCAAAATAAGAATTTAAAGCAACGTCTTACATATTTGTTTGTTGATTTCTTCTTCATCGTTCTTCTTCTGTGACACTTTCTTCTTCTGTGACACGTGTAGAAAAAAAACAACGGCGTACGCGATGATTAAAAATAAAAACACCACCATAATTAATATAAGAAAGAAAGTTGTACTTACATCTGTGATGCTGGTCGTCTTCTTTCTTCACCTGTGGAGGTATCTGCAATCGAAAACAGCAGCAAAGACGATTAGCAAACATAAAAAGAAACAATTACACAATGCGCAATAAAAATTCAAGGAAAACAACTGATATGTTGTTAATTTGTTCTTTATTTTCTTCTGTGACACACCTAGAAAACAAACAATGGCGCACGCTATGATTAAAAATAAAAACACCACACATATTTAATATAAGAAAGAAAGTTATACTTACATCTGTGATGCTGGTTGTCTTCTTTCTTCACCTGTAGAGGTTACTGCAATACAAAACAGCAGCAAAGACGATTAGCAAACATAAAAAGGAATAATTGCACAATGCACAATAAAAATTAAGAAAAATCTTACATATTTGTTTGTTGATTTCTTCTTCGTTCTTCTTCTGTGCCATGTGTAGAAAAACAACGACAGCGTATGCGATGATTAAAAATAAAAGCACCACCATAATTAATATAAGAAAGAAAGTTGTACTTACATCTGTGATGCTGGTCGTCTTCTTTCTTCACCTGTGGAGGTATCTGCAATCGAAAACAGCAGCAAAGACGATTAGCAAACATAAAAAGAAACAATTACACAATGCGCAATAAAAATTCAAGGAAAACAACTGATATGTTGTTAATTTGTTCTTTATTTTCTTCTGTGACACACCTAGAAAACAAACAATGGCGCACGCTATGATTAAAAATAAAAACACCACACATATTTACTATAAGAAAGAAAGTTATACTTACATCTGTGATGCTGGTTGTCTTCTTTCTTCACCTGTAGAGGTTACTGCAATACAAAACAGCAGCAAAGACGATTAGCAAACATAAAAAGGAATAATTGCACAATGCACAATAAAAATTAAGAAAAATCTTACATATTTGTTTGTTGATTTCTTCTTCGTTCTTCTTCTGTGCCATGTGTAGAAAAACAACGACAGCGTATGCGATGATTAAAAATAAAAGCACCACCATAATTAATATAAGAAAGAAAGTTGTACTTACATCTGTGATGCTGGTCGTCTTCTTTCTTCACCTGTGGAGGTATCTGCAATCGAAAACAGCAGTAAAGACGATTAGTAAACATAAAAAGAAACAATTGCACAATGCACATTAAAAAATTTAAGAAACATCTTACATATATGTTGGTTGATTTTGTCTTCTTTGTTCTTCTTCTGCGACACGTGTAGAAAAAATCAACAGCGTACGCGATGATTAAAAATAAAAACACCACCATAATTAATATAAGAAAGAAAGTTGTACTTACATCTGTGATGGTGGTTGTCTTCTTTCTTCACCTGTGGAGGTATCTGCAATCAAAAACAGCAGCAAAGACAATTAGCAAACATAAAAAGAAACAATTGCACAATGAACAATAGAAATTCAAGGAAAACATCTTACTTATATGTTTGTTGATTTCTTCTTCATTCTTCTTCTGTGACATGCTTAGAAAACAAACAATGGTGCATGCGATGATTAAAAATAAAAACACCACACATAATTAATATAAGAAAGAAAGTTGTACTTACATCTGTGATGCTGGTCGTCTTGTTTCTTCACCTGTGGAGGCATCTGCAGTCGAAAACAGCAGCAAAGATGATTAGCAAACATAAAAAGAAACAATTGCACAATGCACAATAAAAAATTTACGAAACATCTTACATATGTGTTGGTTAATTTTGTCTTCTTCGTTCTTCTTCTGTGACACGTGTAGAAAAAAAACAATGGTGCACGCGATGATTAAAAATAAAAACACCACCATAATTAATATAAGAAAGAAAGTTGTACTTACATCTGTGATGCTGGTCGTCCTCGTCCTCTTTTTTCACCTGCGGAGGTATCTGCAATCGAAAACAGCAGCAAAGACGATTAGCAAACATAAAAAAAAAACAATTGCACAATAAAAATTCAAGGAAAACAACTTACATGTTGTTGATTTGTTCTTCATTCTTCTTCTGCGACAACATTGAAAACAAACAATGGCGCACGCGATGATTAAAAATAAATACACCACCATAATTAATATAAGAAAGAAAGTTGTACTTACATCAGTGATGCTGGTCGTCTTCTTTCTTCACCTGTGGAGGCATCTGCAATCGAAAACAGCAGCAAAGACGATTAGCAAACATAAAAAGAAACAATTGCACAATGAACAATAAAAATTTAAAGCAACGTCTTACATATTTGTTTGTTGATTTCTTTTTCTTCATTCTTCTTCTGTGACACTTTCTTCTTCTGTGACACGTGTAGACAAAAAAACAACGGTGTACGCGATGATTAAAAATAAAAACACCACCATAATTAATATAAGAAAGAAAGTTGTACTTACATCTGTGATGCTGGTCATCTTCTTTCCTCACCTGTGGAGGTATCTGCAATCGAAAACAGCAGCAAAGACAATTAGCAAACATAAAAAGAAACAATTGCACAATGAACAATAAAAATTCAAGGAAAACATCTTACTTATATCTTTGTTGATTTCTTCTTCATTCTTCTTCTCTGACATGCTTAGAAAACAAACAATGTTGCATGCGATGATTTAAAATAAAAACACCACCATAATTAATATAAGAAAGACAGCTGTACTTACATCTGTGATGCTGGTCGTCGTCGTCTTCTTTCTTCACCTGTGGAGGTATCTGCAATCGAAAACAGCAGCAAAGACGATTAGCAAACATAAAAAGAAACAATTGCACAATGATCAATAAAAATTCAAGGAAAATATCTTACTGACAAAGTGCCACTTACAAGCTACTTTTCGTATCTCGCGGGGTAAAATCATGGCATGTCAGACGATTCTTCGACTTTAAAATAGTAAATACCAGTCGTGAACCATTTGTCATCATATATGCGTTGTATATTTCAATTACAAACACACAAAATACACTCTTAACAATACTGTTTACTAACAATACTATTAAAACACTTCGTAAAACAAGTATTGTTCGACAACTTTTTTCCAAAATATACCAAAAGTGGTATGAATTTGACTTCCGGTTGAAATGTAAAAAACAAAACCCTACTAAAATTGCTATTGATTATTGTTGTCATCACATATTTCAATACTTATTGTTATAAATTGGTATCCATTGTTGGATGGCAAATATAAATGTTAAATAGGAAATATCGAATATATTGAATGTGGATTTGTATTTCGTGGATATCATCCACTAAAATTGGTGAATGTGATGCTCTTTTTCTCAGGTTATAGGCAGTAGCGTAGTTATATAACTAATAGGCCCAAAGGCCCGGGTCTGCACATAATTTTCAGATGCAATTTTTTTCTTAACAATTTCAAAAATAAATTAGTTTCAACATTTGTTACTGTCTCAAATAATCACCTGAACGCACCAGAGCTATTCTACGCACAAAACAAAATCCGGGGGAGAGCAGAGCATGCCCGGACCCCTCTCACTGAGTTTAGGCTAGCTACGCCCCTGATAGACCCAGTGACATATCTACATCTGTTATTAATTAAGTCACTTACTTAAGGCCTAAATTTTAAAAGTATTTGAAATGTCAGTGATATATGTACATTACCCGCCACTGGAAATGTATATCATCAGTATTTTACTCATCATCTTAATCGAGCCTTAACACGTTACAACGTTGCACGCCCTCCTAATTTCATGTATTTATGTGAACTGAGTGAATAAAGGATATTGAATACGACTGGTTTGATCGGAAACGCTTGAATCAGATCAATGTATTTAAATGTAGGCCCCCTACTGCATGGTACACATTTGCTGGCCTTTTGTGTTTTCTACCCATCTAGTACGATATTCTATCAGTTTCGAAATTTAAAGTCAATATAATAATTTCCGTTTTGGTCTGATAAATTGTTACTTGCTATCTGCAATTTAGTAAATTGCTTATTTAAATCAAGGAATTTTAGAAGAAGTTCTCTCAAATTCCTTGTTTAAATACATGGTCACTATTTATATTTATGTTTTATTATGCACTGAGAAGTCAGTGAAATTCATATATACTTAAGTCACTGGAGAATGTCACTGATTACGCTTATGTATTACTTCATGGTTGACCTTATCGGATAGTGTGGTAATTAAGTCACTGGTGTGATGTGAAAAAATAAGAAAAAAGGAAGAAGATGTGGTTACATTCTCGCTAAAATACAAGTTAATGTGAAAATTTGCAGATAATATTATGAATACCTGTGTGTTGGCCGAGTGTCCTGTCCAAACTAATATTTTTCTAGAACCACTTCCCGCGGGTTTACGATTTGAGTGAATATCAAACCTCTCCCATTGGTCAGTGACATCACGTGCTTGTTCATAACAATACTGAACACACCGAAAGTTAATTGTAGTCACTCACCCCGTGTCACCCCGTATGCTGTTGTAGGCAAAATAGTCTTACACTATACACAACACATAATTAAATCAAAGTACTTCAAATACTGAAACCGAATATTCATAGACTCGAACTCAAGAATGAGTTTTGAAAAACAGTTTTGGAGACCATTCTTTGAGACCAAAACTTGCTAGCACGTATGGACACCTAATATATAGTCAATTAAACTCTAACAATTATTCAATCTGCCATGGTAAACTAAATATCTAAGTTTGAAATTTGGATTTTCAAGCTCAAGTCTTAGACTATTCTCAAGAATGGTTGGTGGATACGAACCCTGACAAACAATGGTTAAGTACAAATGAAGTAATAAAGTGTGTGTCAGATGAAACCGAACATTAATTATACAATAACATGAACATAGAATGTATTAGTCACATTAACCACACGTAAGTCACGTGTACCACCGAACCCTTTTAACAGCTTTCCGACTCTAGCAGACATGTTTTTCGTGAGCATGAGATTTTATAAACACATGTTAAATATTGTAATCAGCACTTGAGATATATTTCAACAGAAAACATGCAAATGCGAAAAACTACGGAGATAGAACTGTTTAACTTGTAAAATGTCACTTTTTTCCGACGATTTCCACATCTACAAAGCAAATATCTTAAATATCCCTCATTCATTTTTAATTTTACTTTCAGAGAATAAACTTACACATCAGGCGGTTCGAATAGCATTCCCTGATTTCCAATAAACTGTCTCACAATAAAATAATTACCTGAAGAATTCTTCCACTTACCGTAATTTCGACGGCTTTTACCTGTCAAATGTACCACCGGAAGCTGGTCACATTGTTTTACGTGAACCACCGATGGAGGTTAAAATGACCGTTTCCCACGCGGCGTCACGATATTGACATTGATCGTGCATATATGGCGTCACGATATTGACACTGATCTTACATACACGGCGTCACGATATTGACATTGATCCTGCATACACGGCGTCACGATATTGATCCAGCATACATGGTGTCACGATATTGACAATGATCCTGCATACACGGCGTCACGATATTGATATTGATCCTGCATACACGGTGTCACGATATTGGCATTGATTCTGCAAACACGGCATCGCGATATTGGCATTGATCCTGCATATATAGCGTGACGTCACGATAATGACATCGGCGTCACAATATTGAAATTGATCCTGCATACACGGCGTCACGATATTGATCCTGCATACACGGTGTCACGATATTGACATTGATACTGCATACACTGCGTCACGATATTGACATTGATCCTGCATTCACGGTGTCACGATATTGACATTGATCCTCCATACACGGCGTCACGATATTAACATTGATCGTGCATATACGGCGTCACGATATTGACATTGATCCTGCATACACGGTGTCACGATATTGACATTTATCGTGCGTACACGGCGTCACGATATTAACATTGATCGTGCATACACGGCGTCACGTTATTGGCATTGAGCCTGCATATACGGCGTCACGATATTGACATTGATCCTGCATACACGGCGTCACGATAATGACATTGATCCAACATACACGCCGTCACGATATTGACATTGATCCTGCATACACACCGTCGCGATATTGACGTTGGTCCTACATACACGGCGTCACGATATTGACATTGATCCTGCATACACGCCGTCACGATATTGACATTGGTCCTACATACACGGCTTCACGATATTGATATTGCTCCTTCAAACACGCCGTCACGATATTGACATTGGTCCAACATACACGGCTTCACGATATTGACATTGCTCCTTCAAACACGCCGTCACAATATTGACATCGATCGTGCATACAACGCGTCACGATATTAACATTGATCTTATAAACTGTAGGCACGTGTCTACATTTGTTTCTACAATTTTCCTGAGAAAAAATAAAAATGCTAAAAATGCAATAAAAATCGGAACCCCTGAGGGGTATTGGGGGTGAACTATACATTCGCGACAAAAATCATCGAATATGATCCAGGTATTTAACATCATTTTATCAATTTATTTGGTTAACTCAGTGAGTTCAATGTTAATATTAAGGATAACCAGACCCCTAAAAACATTTGAAATATATGTGAAAAACTCACCGACGACAATGTAGATGAAAAAGATTTCGGGAGAGTATGTCCTTGGACCCCCCCCCCCCCCACCCCCCCAAAAAAAAAATTTAATGTAATAACGGTTGCTAAACGAGGTTGATATAACACCTTTCGAAACCATTTCCTTTAGTTTTGTGGCAAGAATATTGGAATTGAAAATAAAAGACGACTTGAATATACTTTATTTTTTATATACTCGTATTTTTAGCGAATATTCGAATATCTAAATGGCATTCGAATATTCGCCGAGAACTCTGACCGAGTATTCGTTGACATCCTTAATAATAGACCCTTTTGCATAGAATTGTATTTGATTTATATGCATAATATATATTGTAATACATGTCTATATGGCAATAAATTATGTTTAAACTAAAAAGTTGTTTTATTGAAAATAAAAAAAGAACTTATTTTTCTCGGAAGAAAATTCAAAAGTGTGTCATTAACTCATAAACAGGTTATAATAGATATACATAAGACTAATATCTGTACTAGATACTATTGGAACGAATCGCCAGAAATGAACAAAGATACCGTCGCTAGTTGATTAACCATCTACTTGCTTTTAATTCTTTAATCTTCAGTTCAAACGTACCCGAAACCATCTACATTGTATGATTACGTCCATGTAGTGTTTAAACCAGATGAATTCAGCAAATTGTATGTACATACATTTCTGAACGGCCGCGGCTACAACACGGACTATCAACTATGCTCAATCAACTTCGAATTTGCAGCAATATCGACATGCGATGTAAGTTTTCCATTTCCTCGGCTTCTTTTATTGTACATTTTCATGCACATTGCACGTACATACGCACGTACGATCTCACGCACATACACATGCACGAACGCAATCACGCGTATTCGCATACAAAAACGTGCATGCAAGCATATGTCTATGTATATATATATATATATATATATATATATATACAGTCAAAACTCGTTATTTCGAATTCCGTGGGACCTTGAAAATAATTCGAAATATCCGAAGTTCGATTTTTATCAGGAGTCTATGTTTGTTAAACTTTTTACCGTTACCCCACCCACTTCATAAATCGTTGAAAATATACATGTTGTACCTATAAATACCTCTATTTGTTTTTGTTTGTTTTTTAACTATAACACGTTGTGGTTATATTTACACAGGATATAAACTTTGTTTATATTGATGTATACTGTGGATTTATCTTAAATCGTGGTAAATTCTACTGTTTACTTCCTTCTACGCAAACGTATGTTGTGTGTTGTTATCCATGTGTAAGCTAAATGCCTATTTGCACAGTGCGTGAACATTTATATTTTTGAGTGTGATATAATAGATAACACAATATAGTTTGAATTTTTATACTTTTTAATTACATGAATATCAAATAAACAGAATATGCAACTGAAATATAAACACAGGTTATATACAAGCAATGGTTACAACAATTTTACAAATAAGAACTAAGACGAAAATAGTACATGTCAAAACTTCTTCTAACACTTCGGCGTTGTTTGTATAATTAGCGTGTGTATCGGTCGTGTTTGTATCATAACAATTTGATGACACAATTAACTTACCTGCCAGTACCGACACATGAAGCGATAAATTACAGCAATTATCACCTTCGACGGTTTGCCTTTCATCTTCACGCGGTGATAAAAATTCGAAATAACGAGTGAGAAATCAATAGATTTTAGGATGAAGGGACCCAAAAACAGATTCGAAATAGTGAATAGTTCGAAATACTGGAATTTGATATATCAGGAGTAAATTAATATAGAAATAGAAGGGGAAAAAACGGGACCGAACTTCAAATTTGAGATAACAGGAAATTCGAAATATCAGAGTTCGAGTTGGTGAGTATCAACTGTATACCCCTAGTCTGGTTTTCTCCCAAGTCACAGTGCAGCCTATAAACTCATTGATAATAATGATTTGGAACCTTTTGTTTATTAGCATTGATATTTGATTTGAATATATTAAGGGAAGGCGACTCTCTTATGAAACCGAACTGCCCAAATATATCATACACGACTTCGTACAAATTGCAGTAACTTGAATCAACATTTATTCAATAAAAACATAGTTGCAAGTCCAAATTGTCTTTGTGGTGAAATTGAGGACACATATCATTATTTATTTAGGTGCAGACTATTTCACCAATATAGACAAAGAATGATGACTGAAATAAAATTAGCTTATCCACATGATCCTTCCTTGAACGATCTTCTGTATGGTAATGAAAATCTTACATTAACTGACAACAACTCGATTTTCATGACAGTTCAAAATTATATTACAAAGACCAAACGTTTTGAATATCGCACACAGTTAAATAGATAATGACTTGTTATGTTTTTTACCTACTTAATTATAACAACAAGCCTCTATTTGATCTTGGATAGTAAGAAACAATGGCTAATGAATGGATTGGATTGATAAACATAAACTTGGAAAATACCTATCCCCTGTATCGGAATGAACCGATAAAGAAAAGAAAATCAGTGGAGTCTCTTTCTTTCTTTCTTTCCTTCTCTTCAACCAATACTCTCTTTTTTAGTTTTTGAAATATTCTGAATAAACCATTATTTCTTTAACCAATTTTCGCACATTTGGCCAAATTGAAATTATTTCGGAACAATATGATAAAGTTTATAAGAAATGTAAAATAACTGTTATGGAAGCAGATTTACACAAGCTTCTAAAGCTTTTTTCTGTATCCTTTCCACATAATTCGTTAAACGTATGACTTTATTGTTAAATGTATGCTAAATATATGTACTTATGTGAATAAAATATTGTTTAAACTAAACTCATTGATGTTTATCATATAATTGTCCAGACTTTTGATGTCAAACAACACACGTGTAGTATTTGGGGACATATCTAAAGCGTATGATAGAGTGTCGCACAATGGTTTGCTTTTTAAATTGAAGCACAATGGTATCAATAGTAAAGTCTTATCTTGGTTATCAAACTATCTAGAAAATAGGATCTAAAAAGTTTTTTATCATAACGCATTCTTCTGATATTAAGAGAAAAACAGCAGGTGTTTCTCAGGGGTTTGTTTTAGGACCATTGTTATTTTTTATATATATATTAATGACATTGCTGATAATATGCTAAGTATCATTCGATTATTTGCGGATGACAGTTCACTTACAGAATCAACGTCTAATACAGATGATAGGGAAGGCATTGTTAACCATGATTTATCCATTATTTCAGAATGGTCTAAACTGTGGTTAGTTCAATTGAATCCCAATAAATCGAAAGTGTTGTTTTTATCTTTAAATAACTTTAAATCCGGCGACCAAGAATTTGTCCAAATAATATTCAGTTAACATTCTTTGAGCATCATAAGCACTTGGGTTAAACCGTTAAATAAAATGGAAAATGGCGCGTCACGAAGATGCAATAAGCGTATCAGCCTCAAAAACTTTAGTTTCAATGAAATTGATAGTAAATAGAAAAACACTAAATCTTTATATTTATTACATGCGTCCAATTTTAGAGTATGTTGCTGTTTGGGATGGTTGTGCTAATTATGAAAACAAAAGAAAAACTCCAATATGAAGCTGCCCGCATTGTTACAGGGTTAACTCGTTCAGTTTAAAGTTTTAATCTCAAGAAAGAAATAGGCTGGATTTCATTGTCAGATCACAGGAAACTACAAAAATTAGTACTTGTTTATAAAATGAAAAATGGTTTAGTTTTTTTTATACTGATCTTCCTCCGACTGTAGAAAATATAAATCGTATAATCTCAGAAACCGGAATGATTTTGAAATATTTCAAACAAGAACAGTTTTGTTCCCCAAATCATTTTAACCATCGTCTATTAAACTATGGAACGAATTATCACCTGAAATACGTCATTCCGAATTAATTAATATATTAAAAAATAAACGTATAAACTCGTTATTTCAAAGAACAGAGATTCCAACATACTATTCTTTTGGTACCCGATCATTGTCGGTCTTAATTGGCACGTTGCGTAACATGTGTAGCGATTAAAATACGACTTGTTTACATTTAAAATCATTTACGTAATTCTTCTCTTGTGATTATTGAATGGAGACTGAAAATGCAACTCACTATTTCTGTAATTGCAATAGATTCACAACTCAATGAGTCCAACATTTTCAATCTACAAGAAATTTTTACCTACTTAATATAAACATTTAATATCTTGTATGGAAACACCGAATCAAATCAAGAACATAATAAACATTTAATTAAGTTTATTAAAGAGAGTGGATGCTTTCGACCACATATACCACCTAATGATTAATATTAAATCACAGAGCAATGATGTTCGGTTGGCATGTACATGTATATGTCACCTTTCTTCTATATTTCCATTATTATCTTTTCATATTACTGTTTATCATCTGTTTGATCAATGTACTAAGCATTTCGCACTTCTTTACTTATTCTTCCCAGTGTTTACATGTAGATTGTATACTATTCAGAGAATGTGTTTGATTTCGCTTAAGCTTTTATTTGTTTATTAAAGTATAACTTTCTAATAACATTTTAGCCATGCATCAATTTTAAGTAATATTGTATTTAGGGAAGGAGCGTAACTAACAGTGTAAGAACTTGTGACCCGACCCATTTGTTATTTATGGCAATAAAACTAACTAGAAAAAGCACCATTACAATATTAGCGAGAAACCCGTTGAAAACCGTAAACAAAGATCGGTTTCTTGTATTCACGATTGGCGGAGTAACAAATGCGGTTAAACCGCAGGAACTGGTCGCAAACTATGGTTATATACTTGCTCTATTCTATTAAGGTTCTTAATGGATCTCGGACCACATATCAGTAATGCATGGTAATGTCGGTAATATAACGGTAAGATAAGTTCAAATATCAGCACTACATCTTATTAGTCCTTTATGCCATCGAGGGCTAACAGACGATCAGTTACCCTAACCACTGTTTCTTGGTATCATGCTTGGTAATCCAGTACTTGAGCACACTGCATCTCCGCAAGTAACTGATAACTTTCCTTCTTGAATCAGCGGTGAGAGACGAATGATAATGAGAAACAATGTCGTATATCAATCATCACGAAGACTGTTGGCGGGCGAAATAATCTTATTATCATTAATAGATAAAACTGCTTAATGACGTCGATGACCTATTTGAACCCTATATGTTCACATCGTCATATAGCGGATAAGTGGTCCAGTGGTTAAGGCTTTGGACTGCGAACCCAGTGACCGCAGGTTTGATCCGCCGTTCTTCCAACTGAAACTACTTATCAATCTTTCGGATGAGACTTTAACAAAAATCTAGGTCCAATGTATCGGTGCTTAGTCTGTTATAGAACGCCCATGCTTCCTTAACAATAGTTTTCACATACATTTTTAAGTTTTGGACCACAATCTCAGCCTTTTCTATCAGTTTTCTATACAGATGTTTTAATAGATGGAAATCTGTAAAAGTTTGTTGGAATTTCAGACAATACCAGTTGGCTGCTGTAGTATTCACTAGCACATTTCAGCTTGCTAGAAATCCATCATACATGCATCATTCTGACCACGTACAGTTGTCCAGGTCAGTTCCTAATTTTGGAATATAGGTCAACTCATTTTCTTTCTTTTTCTCCAGTCTCTTTTAAGAACATGTGAACCATCAAAGACCAATACTGATTTATGTATTTTATTTACAAACAATGCAATACAAGTAAACATCCGTGAAATGTTGATGCAACAGAGCTCATGATGCACTTCAACCATAGACCGCCGGTGGGTATATCAACTTACTTCTTCATTTCTTTATAAGACTCCGCGGAATTAATTGTAATATACATCATTACCGCATTATATGTCCTCTGAACGCTGTCTTAATGTTATGTATCAATTTAATTGGTAGTAGACACACGTTTGTAATTCAACTCAGTTACTTTACACATTTTGACCTTTAACACCCTAGCACAGGTGAAATTTAGATATATATCATTGGCCAAGACAAAAACTATCACGCGATCACAAATGGTGTTGCCAAAATCAAAATATCTGATGAAAACGGAGAAGTTTAGATAAATAATCGTTCACAACTGTTTTAATTAATGAAGCGATTTACAAACAACAAAGCGCAAACAAGATGACATTGTATTCTCTTTCCAATGATGTTATTATATATGACCAGAATACTTTTTGAGAACTCTTCGAACCAGCACGGATGTCCACCACACTATCCGATACTGGAAGATCTGAAATCGTGCTTTTAGCTTATATTTGTTTTTTAACATGAATTGAACCTTCTTTCAATATTTTAGACCAAAATACGCATTTATTTTTTTATGTAATAGTGTAAATAAATAACTGTATAGCACAAACATAGCGAAGATGTCAACCACACCAATTTTAGCAGATTGAAATGTAGATAGCGACCACACTCGAAAACATTCTCGGTACAAATGACCAAAGGAAACCAATTTCAAAAGTTTTAAAAAGAGTATCATTTTCGCAACAATTAAGAACTACAAACTTTTTAAAAAATCCTAAAATCTTATTCATGTTCTTAATTAAATATTAACATTTATTTATTTCATTTTTGTGTTTATCGCCATGGTTACGGGTATTATTTTTTAGAAATAAACTCGTTGATTTTTGTCTTTTACACTTTTATTTTTTTACATTTCTATATGGTATGTATAGTCATTCGATAATAGTGTACAGATTGAGAAATATCACAGTATTGAAAATATATAATTATTAATAACTAGTTACTTGTGACATTTGGTTGGTCGAGTCATTGTTCATATATCTCTGTTTGATCGTACCTTAGAATAGATATTTGCGCTATACATACGTAAGATCATGTGTGAAGGTAACTAAATATGAACTGCATTTGGTCGCCTTCAAACAGAATTTAATATATTTGAAGTTTTACATCGAGTCACCACGTACTGTCTTCGTTACTAAGTGTATCGTCACTAAGTTACAAATCTATGCGAAGTAATTTAAAAATAGGTGACATTATTTCGAACATGGCATCAAGCATATTGTCACTTTGCCTATGCAGAATGGATCATCGGCACTTTATCGATATTGTTGAACATGTTTGAAACAAAAAGTGGCCCACACAGCATGAACTCCGACATACTAGACAAGGCCTGTATACGTGTAGTATAAGGTGTTTTACAGCCAATCTAATTTATAACTTATTGAATATATGTACTAAAGGATTTTTTTCATGGCATGTTTCCGGTGTTTGTCTAGTTTGAATTGTGTTCCTTTAAATTGCAACTAT
>CM055896.1:88658205-88680790 GCA_029582155.1 Panopea generosa
TGAAATTATTAAATAATATGCCATATTGAAGAATACAGTCATCAATGAGTTCAATAAATATGTAAATTTTCATAATATCACCATAATACATGCAAGGTGCATGCACGACACTTTCAGACATCTAGATAAAATTGTTACCAGTATTTACTACAAACCATATTCCCCCATATAAAAATAAACTAATTTTGGTCAGGGATTTCAAAAAAAAAAAATCTTAATAAGTGTTATAATTAAAATGAGACCTAATTGTAATGTGTATTGGCTTGTGAAACACTTATCAAACACAGTAATGTTTTTAAAGATCTTCAAAAAAGGAGAGCTTAATTTAGCTTATATTAGAATATTCAGTATTTTATTTTTATTATCTTTACATCTTTTTGACAGTTTCTTTACAAGAGTTGTTTTGCTTAATTATAATCAACAAACCACCATCTTTACCTATGTAAAGTAAAATGAGCAATGTTAGGTGTAACAGTGTCATGCAATGTTAGGTGTAACAGTCCCACGCAATTTTAGGTGTAACAGTGTCATACATCATAGGTGTTACAGTGTCATGCAATGTTAGGTGTAAGTGTCGCACAATGTTAGGTGTAACAGTGTCATGCAATGTTAGGTGTAACAGTGTCGTGCAATGTTAGGTGTTACAGTGTTGTGCAATGTTAGGTGTAACAGTGCCATGCAATGTTAGGTGTAACAGTGTCGTGCAATGTTAGGTGTAACAGTGTTGGGGCCTTTGATACTTCTGCTAGATACGTCAATGACATCGCAGACAAGGTATCGCCCTTGACCAGGATCAAGCTGTTTGCCGACGACTGCCTCCTCTATCGTACAATCAACAGCTTTGCAGACCAATTACAACTTCAGCGGGACCTCGATACTCTTATAAAATAGTCACATACTTGGATGATGAAATTTAACACAACTAAATGCCACCTACTCAAAATCACCAGAAAACAGAATTTTATCGATACTCCATATTACATAGAAAACAATGCACTACTGCGAGTGCAGCATCATCCTTACCTCGGATTGGAACTCAATTCAGATTTAACTTGCAAACAACACATAAGTAATATCACTAGCACAGCTAACAAGATCCTCAACCTTCTAAGAAGACATCTATACAACTGTAATCAAGAAGTTAGGAAAAAATCATTTTCATCTCTTGTCCGACCACATCTCAAATATTCATCATCTGTCAGGGACCCCTACTGTTGTATATAACTAAATGCACTCTACATGGTAACTTGATACACACTATTTTGCATGTATCCTGAGTATATAAACCTATGCCGCTCTGGTTGCAGGGCTTTTATTCTGTTGTAGTCTCAAATAAACATACACTATTTACAGCAACTGACTTGTGATTTGTTCAGACAATACATATTACAACATGGTGTCAGAAGTTAAAGTATATTTGGATTAAATGAATAATGCTGTTCAATGAACTATTGTTTTAATTTAATAAAACAAAATTATATATATCTAAAAATGGCACATTTCCAAGTGAATCCTCCAGAAAATTTAAATTTTAAAAGGCCGAAAGACTTTGACAAATGGATTGTGAGATTTGAATGTTTCAAAGTGGCATTGGGACTAAGTGCGAAGGAAGAGGAACAGCATGTAAACACTCTCATTTATTGTATGGTAATGATGTAATTCATTTAATTTAAGTGAGGAACTATCAAAACAATATAAAGATGTATGTGACAAATTCAAAAGTTACTTTGTGATTAAAAGAAACGTCATATTTGAACGTGCCAAATTCAATATGAGGTGCCAGGAGGAGGGCAAGAATGTCGATGCATTTGTGACAGCCCTACATTCTTTGGCGGAATATTGCAATTACGGTACATTAAAGGACGAATTAATACGGGACAGAATAGTTGTTGGATTAAGAGATGCCAGCATTTCTGAGAAACTGCAGTTGGACGCCAAGTTGACACTTGAAAGGTCAATAAACACTGCAAGGCAAAAAGAGGCAGTTCGAAAACAGCAATCAGTTGTCAGAAACCATGCAATTGAAAATACGATGGACTATGTAAAACAAACACAACGCAGACCGAGGTTTGAGCAGAATAAGCCACCAGTGAAGCCTAGAAGTCGGTGCTCAAGATGCGGAGCAGTACCGGAACACACCAGAAGTACATGCCCAGCAACTCATTCAAAGTGCAGAGGGTGCGGCCGGATGGGTCACTGGGTTAAATGTTGTCTGTCAGCCACAAAAGTTGACGAAGTACAGGATCGAGCCTTCCTTGGAACTAATGGCTGTGATGAGAAAGCCTGGACAATCAATTTAAAGGTGAGACAATCGTTTATCAGATTCAAAATAGATACAAGGGCGGATGTAACTGTTATTTCTGAAAATGTGTATAAAATACTTGGTTCACCACCTTTAATTAAAAGCAAGAAAAATCTTTTTGGGCCAGGTAATAAACCATTGCACGTCTTGGGTTCAATCACAGAAACTGTTTCTAGTGATAAATCATCAGCGGTCGAAGAGATATATGTCATCAAAAACTTATAACGATGTTTACTGGGCCAACCAGCTATTATAAAGCTTAACCTTATTGAGTTAAAATACATAGAAGAGGTAATTTCGCTTGAAAACGTAAAATTGAGCCATCTCAAGTTATTTGGGGAATTAGGCATGTTTAGCGGCGAATACCATATTTCAATCAATGACGGTGCTAAGCCATACGGGTTAACGGTTCCTCGACGCGTACCTATCACGTTACTCCCCAAGATCAAACATGAATAAGACAAATGGAGAAAAATCATGTGATTTTTCGTGTTGATCATCTGACCGAATGGTGTGCAGGCATGGTTGTCGTACCAAAGCCTGGAGACAAAGTCAGAATCTGTGTCAACCTGACAAAACTAAATGACAGCATCCGACGAGAGGTATTCCTACTTCCGATCATTGATCAAAGTTTAGGGCTTCTTGCAGGGGCAAAATATTTCACAAAACTTGACTGCAACTCAAGTTTTTGGCAAGTAAAACTGTCCGAAGAAAGCAAGCTACTTACTACATTTATAACGCCTTTGGGCAGATATGCTTTCAATAGACTTCCGATCGGAATAAGCTCTGCTAGTGAATACTTCCAGAAAAGAATGTTTCAAATTCTGGAAGGTATCGACGGCGTATTATGTCAGACCGACGATGTTTTGATTTCTGCAAATACAGAACTCGAACATGACGAACGACTGAAAGTGGTTCTGACTAGAATGGAAAACAATAACCTGACTCTTAACCCAGATAAATGTGAGTTTAAGAAGTCATCAGTAAAATTCGTAGGTCACATTGTAGGATCCAAGGGGATATCAGCTGATCCCGACAAAGTCAAGGCAATAACTGACATGAAACCTTCTATAAACGTGCACAAAGTCCGTAGATTTCTAGGAATGGTTAAGCAAATTTACGCCATTGCTAGCTGAGAACTCAAAACCAATAAGAGACTTGTTGAGTACAAAGAACCAGTTTTACTGGGGCCCGGACCAACAATGTGCCTTTGATAAGATCAAACGTAAAATGACAAGTACACCAGTCTTGGCATTGTATGATCCCAACAACCACACTGTTTTAATGACAGATGCAAGCAACCATGGATTAGGTGCTGCATTGTTCCAAAAACAGGACAATGGTGACTTAAAACCCGTTTCATTTTCATCCAGAGCGCTCACACCTACAGAAAAACGGTACTCAACAATTGAGAAAGAGGCTCTAGGCGCAACATATGGATGTCTCAAACATAAGGACTTTCTTGTTGGAAAGAAGTTTCATATTGTGACAGATCATAAACCTCTGGTAGCTTTGCTAGGACAGAAAGATTTAAGTGAATTGCCTATCAGAATACAGCGTTTTCGACTCAAGTTAATGCAGTTCTCATACTCAATTTCACATGAGCAAGGCAAACAATTAGTCATACCAGACCTACTGAGCAGACACATTGTATCCCACAGTATATCACATGATGACATACAGCTCTGTAATGAAACAGAATTCTATGTTGACTCAGTTGTAGGGCAGCTGCCAGCGACAGATTCTAGATTAGAGGAAATAAGACCGAGACAAGGGTGCGACCCTGCTTGCCAAACTTTGATAAGGTTGTGTCAAAATGGGTTTAGGGTGGCCTAACCAAAAACACCTAGTGTGTGAAACAGGTAAACTTTACTAGTCAATCAGGGGTGAAATATCTGTTAACAAGGGATTGTTAATGAGAGGCGACAGGTTAACTATACCCATAGATATGAGACAAGACATACTTTCCAAGATTCATGAATCTCACCAAGGGATTACTAAATGCAAAGAAAGGGCAAAAGAATCCTTGTGGTGGTTTGGAATAAATGGGGACATTGACCGACTTGTTCAAAACTGTGACATTTGCGCAAAATTGTGAAATGATCATGCCAAACCAATGATAAACACACCATTTCCAACTCGTCCATGGGAGAAACTAGGTTCTGACCTATTATTCTGGAAAGGGCACACAGATCTTCTAGTTGTCGACTACTACTTTAGATATATCTAGTTAGCAAAATTAGGTTCAACAGCTTCTTTGGATGTCATAAATCACCTGAAGTCTATATTAAGCCGTCTCGGTCTTTGTGACATTTTCATAAGCAATAACAGCCCTCAATATAGTTCAGATGTTTTTAAAGAATTCATGTCTGAAAACCAAATAACTCATGTAACAAGTAGTCCAAGATACCCACTTGGAAATTCGGAGGCGGAGCGCACTGTTCAGACTGTCAAACGATTACTGGACAAAAATGTTGATCCATATATCGCGCTATTGAACTATCGAGCAACGCCTTTAGCAAATGGACTTAGTCCGTCAGAGTTACTGTTTGGCAGGAAACGAAAAACTTAACTTCCGCAAATAATTGAAAAGCTAATACCGATTGGTGTTGACATGGATAAAGTCATACAAAGAGAAAACGAGGCGCGAGAATATACTTAACAAAATCATGATTTAAAAAAGCGAGCGTGTTCCTTTAAACCCCTTGAAGAAGGTGACACCGTCTTTATTAAAGATTCTCAAGTTAATGGACAAGTTATTAAGGAAGCTGACCGTCCTAGATCTTACTTCGTGGAAACACTCCGTGGTACTGTATCACGAAACAGGAGACACCTTATAAAATTAAACCAAACAGAAGCGAATGAACCCAATGATTTTAAAAAGGAGGTTAGTATGAATGTTAACAAAACATTAGGTGAACCACCTTTAGAACTTGACAAAACTCAAAATGCCTCAATGTATCAAGAACCTGGTGCACAATTGTATCAGAGTGATAAAACAAGCTTTAATGTATCAGACAGTGATAACACAGTTGTAACACGATCAGGGAGAGTGTCTAAACCTCCAGAAAGACTGGATTTATAGATAGTGTTATCATCAAATAACAGGACAATTAACCGATAAAGAAAACAAACTGAAGATAATATCTGATAAACAGTTTTTCTCAATGGATTTCCTGAGTACTGTGTAATTTGATAATGTGAGAATTTAGAGATAGTTAATTCATAAAAGTTGGGATAAAATAGTTTCATTCATAGACTTTCATAATATAGTTATGGCTTTGAAAGGGGGGTGTTGTATATAACTAAATGCACTCTACATGGTAACTTGCATGTATCCTGAGTATATAAACCTATGCCGCTCTGGTCGCAGGGCTTTTATTCTGTTGTAGTCTCAAATAAACATACACATATTTACAGCAACTGACTTGTGATTTGTTCAGACAATACATATAACAACACCTACTACAAACAGGACATCTCAGCACTAGAAAATGTTCAGCGCCATGGGCAACTGCAACTGACTTGTGATTTGTTCAGACAATACATATAACAACACCTACTACAAACAGGACATCTCAGCACTAGAAAATGTTCAGCGCCGTGGATCACGCTTTGTTACAGGCAATAATTCATATCGAGAAAGTGTAACAACCATGCTTGACATTCTGAATTGGCCACCATTGCAGCACAGATGAATGAACAAGAGACTATTATCATTGTACAAAGCAATTAACAATGAATCTCCTGTCAACATCCCTGACTATGTTATCACTTCAATCTGCCATGATACCAGATCTAAAAGCCAATCATACATCAAACTCAGCACAAACTACGAGCAGTACAAGAACAGTTTCCTGCCTCTAACCATCAGAAACTGGAATGCCCTTCCCCCGAACCCGGTGCTGTCCACATTCTGTTTTCATCTGCAGAAAAAACACAGCCTAGGCATGCAGAAGTTTTTATCTTTTAAAATGTAAATATGCCTAGTGATTTTAAACTTTTTGATGTCGTTGCTTGCCTGCGATGCGTCAGCCCTGGGCAGTATCGAAGTAGAAGGGGCAAGTTAAATTTCAAGTGACAATTCTGTACAGGCCTTTGGTACAATCATGTGTAAGCAATAAAATAATATATATATTAAGTCTTTTCTTATATCTGTATTGATTTTACCGTTTGCAAATCAAATATGTTATGCAACTTGGACTGTTTCAGGAAGGAAGTAGCTTTCTCCACCTCTTTTATTTCGTATTCAAACACATTTTGCAACTTCAAGGCTAGTGTGGACGATACCAAAATAGCCACTATAGCTGCGAATAAGGTCCCCATAATTATCTCTCACAATGACCCTCTAAACGCAATAGTAAAGTTTGTGTGGATTTTGTTCTGGACTGCGAAATGTGATCATGTGATTCGGGAGATGTTTATCTTTTCTTTCAGACGCTTTCTTACAAGTAAATTCGAGTGTGAGCGTTTTTCCACCATTCATTTAAAATATTTTTGGAAAAACTTGTCTTGAAATAAATAATTGAGACGATTCAAATTCATTTTTAAAATGCTATAAAAGGAGTTAAGATAAAAATATATTGATAAATTCCATATTCAAGCGTCTTCTATTCAGATTTTTCTCTAACGGTGTCGATGTAAACAAATCAAATTCTGCGGTGATACTGATATAAATAGCTCGATTATTTAATCTATTTAGGGGATTTTTGTGGTTTTTTACAACTTCCTTGTTTCATTCCACGGTACAAAACAAAATGAAGACGTTTAGATTTGTCGTGTTTTTCATGTCTGTTTTGGTATTACATGTTGCCGAAAATGTACATGAAATGCAGGTAAGTTACTAAAAATAAACTATCAAAGTGTTATATATAATATATATTCAATATTTTTCATTTTTTTTTATTATTATTCATTTTTTTGCGAGAACAGCCAAGGACTTGAACATTCTAAGTGACAATTAAGTATCTGGATATGATGAACAGTTTTAAGACAGTGATTGATTTACTGAGCGCTAGACTGGTCGAGAGGTAGAGCATCGGGCTCCTGATCCGCTGGGGTGGCAGGAGGGGTTGTGATCCTCTGTTATGTATAGCACGCTTGAGGACACTTTATCCGGATATGCTTATATTACTGGTTATATTGAGGAAGACCCCAAGCAAGATAAATAAGTTGTACTTAAAAACTTGAAAACTTCACAATTGAAGTAAAATAAACAAGTTTAAAATAGTGGTTGCTTCAAAGTAATATCTAGATACATGTTCACTTTCAGCAGGTCGGCTGCTACAGCAGAGAATAACATTTATCAATTGAATAATGTGTACAGATAATATTATATATACATAATTTTCAAACTTCATATGTTCATTTTTTAGCTTGACTATTCGTAGGATGGGGGGGCGGGGGGGGGGGGATTGGGAGGCTTATATACTTGTCAAGGTATAAGCGTTGGTTTTTCAGGTTGAAGTTTTTTATCAGGTAACATATCTATGCAACCACTCATTGCATATGAATGAAACATATCTATGCAACCACTCATTGCATATGAATGAAACTTCACATGTGTGCTCAGCATCACTGATGGAATGCACAGTGATAAGAACCATGACTGGATTGCATTTTGGCAGAATTATTGCCCTTTTGGACTAAGAAAATTTGGTTAAAATTTTTGAGCAGGTTAAAAGTTTTTGGGCAGGTACATGTTTCATCAACCTTTCATTGGATTTGAATGAAACTTCACATGTATGTCCAACATCATCTAGGAAACTCACAGAGACATGAACCATAATTCTTGATCGCCCTTTGACAGAATTATTGCCCTTTTAGACTTAAAAACTTAGGTTATAGATTTTTTGCTGGTTAAAGTTTTTGAGTTGGTATTTCATCAACCTATCTTTGGATATGAATGAAAATTCACATGTGTGTTAAGTATCTGCCATCATCTAGGAAATTCATAGAGTCAAGAACCAAAACTCTTGATTGCATTTTGGCAGAATTATTGCTTATTATTTAGGTTTACATATTTCATTAAACTATCATTGGACATGAATGAATTTTCACATGTGTTTATCATCATCTAGGAAATAGGGTCAGTTTGTGGTCCTCTCTCAAATTTGCTCAAAACCATGACCGTGCACGCAAAATTGGTCCGCCCTAAGGAGTTGACATTTTAAATAGTGTTATATATATAGAGAAAAACTTTAAAAATCTTTTTCTCAGATAGTAGTTTTCACTTCTTTAAAAAAAAGTTTAATTTTTTTAATTATATTTTTTCTTTCTTTTTTTTCATATTCATGAAACAGAAAGTTTAATTTTGTTTTTCCATTTTATTTTCACTGTGCATGCTGATACAAGATCATTTCAACTATAGATCCATTTTAATGAACAGGTATTGGTATATATTAATATTGGCTATGATGTGAAGTTAGTGCATAAATTATATATATGTTAAACATTGCAACACCTAAGAATGTAAAAGGGTGTCATGCTGGGGTTAATTGTGTATGCTGGTACAAGATTATTTCAGTTACAGATCCATTTTCATAAACTGGTACTGATATATTGCTCTATGATATGCTTGACCAACTTATATTATTCTAGTAATGCAATTGTAATATTTACAGTTATTATTTGTATGTGGTATGTCGTTTAAGTAAGGTATTGGCACACCTATCAGGTAATTTGTCAGAGATGGTTAATAAAGTTATAAAGCAATTTTAAAGTTTGGATGACAAATGTAACTAAATGCCAAATTAAATAATAATAAGGCTATATAAGCCATCCATTCCCTTTGTTGTTTTCAAAAATATACTATTGATAATGAAAATAAATGTTTGATAATTTATTTTTATCAGACAAGCAATAATTATAGCCTAATTTTACCACTGCTGAGTTTTTATATTAATCGTTTACCATTTGGTACTTATTTCCTGAAAAAGCTGTTGTTTTAGAACAGCATCGAAATAGAAGAGCCTGTTGTCCCTCAGACAGTTTTTGTTTATGATTGTTTCCTGTCTCTTTCATATTGGTCATAAGTTACTGCTCATATGGTTACATACATTGCTCATAAATCACTGCTCACATGGTAACATGCATTGGTCATAATTTCTGCTCATATGCTTACATGCATTGGTCATAAGTTACTGCTGATATGGTAACATGCATTGGTCATAAGGTACTGCTCATATGGTTACATACATTGATTATAAATTACTGCTCACATGGTAACATGCATTGGTCATAAGTTACTGCTCACATGGTAACATGCATTTGTCATAAGTTACTGCTCATATGGTAACATGTATTGCTCATAAGTTACTGCTCATATGGTAACATGCATTGCTCATAAGTTACTGCTCACATGGTAACACACATTGCTCATAAGTTATTGCTCACATGGTAACATGCATGGCTCATAAGTTACTGCTCACATGGTTACATGCACTGGTCATATATGGTAACATGCATTGGTCATAAGGTCTGCTCATATGGTAACAAGCATTGCTCATTAGTTACTGCTCATATGGTAACATGCATTGCTCATAAGTTACTGCTCATATGGTTACATACATTGCTCATAAGTTACTGCTCATATGGTTACATACATTGCTCATAAGTTACTGCTCATGTGGTTATATTGTCTTAATTAACTGACATACATGTAACACATACGTAGACTGAAATATGAGGAGTTGACAGGTCCAATGGTTAAGCATTGATCCACATATGCTTTGTTGTGACTCTACATCGAACATGATTTGCCTAAGAACTTGTTTCACAATCAATGTAAAGTAAATAAGATGAAAACAGATGGAAACAGACTCACAATCTTGGTTCCATTGTTGTTCTACCAGATCATACCCTCTGTAATCCTTTAGCAGATTTTTTTTCAAAGAGGTTGATCAATTGATCCATGATTAATGACATGTTTTGTCTCTACATTCTCAGATCAAGACGACCAAGGATAATTTTTCATGGAAAAATTGCAACACTACAGCTGTTCCCATGTGGGTGAAATCCCTAAGTGTGGCACCAGACCCTATTACAGTTGGCTCTGATTTGATTATCTCCACAGAGATAGAGTTATTTTCAGAAGTTGACAAAATTGCTGTAAGTATATTGATAGATAGATTTATTCTCAAAATCTTGACCACATCACAGTAAGTGTACATACTAACAGATGTTTGACCAAATCACATCACGTTTGGTGTACATACCAGCAGATGTTTGACCACATCGCGGTAAGTGTAGATACCAACAGATGTTTGACCACATCCCGGTAAGTGTACATACCAGCAGATGTTTGACCACATCCCGGTAAGTGTACATACCAGCAGATGTTTGACCACATCCCGGTAAGTGTACATACCAGCAGATGTTTGACCACATCACGGTAAGTGTACATACCAACAGATGTTTGACCACATCACGGTAAGTGTACATACCAGCAGATGTTTGACCACATCACGGTAAGTGTACATACCAGCAGATGTTTGACCACATCAGGGTAAGTGTACATACCAGCACATGTTTGACCACATCACAGTAAGTGTACATACCAACACATGTTTGACCACATCATGGAAAGTGTACATACCACCAGATGTTTGACCACATCACCGTAAGTGTACATACCAACAGATGTTTGACCACATCACGGTAAGTGTAGATACCAACAGATGTTTGACCACATCACGGTAAGTGTACATACCAGCACATGTTTGATCACATCACGGTAAGTGTACATACCAGCAGATGTTTGACCACATCACGGTAAGTGTACATACCAGCAGATGTTTGACCACATCAAGGTAAGTGAATATACCAGCAGATGTTTGACCACATCACGGTAAGTGTACATACCAACACATGTTTGACCACATCACGGTAAGTGTACTTACCAGCACATGTTTGACCACATCACGGTAAGTGTACATACCAACACATGTTTGACAACATCACGGTAAGTGTACATACCAACACATGTTTGACCACATCATGGTAAGTGTACACGCCAGCAGATGTTTGACCACATCACGGTAAGTGTACTTACCAGCACATGTTTGACTACATCACGGTAAGTGTACATACCAACACATGTTTGACCACATCACGGTAAGTGTACACGCCAGCAGATATTTGATCACATCACGGTAAGTGTACTTACCAGCACATGTTTGACCACATCACGGTAAGTGTACATACCAACACATGTTTGACCACATCACGGTAAGTGTACATACCAGCACATGTTTGACCACATCATGGTAAGTGTACACGCCAGCAGATGTTTGACCACATCACGGTAAATGTACTTACCAGCAAATGTTTGACCACATCACGGTCAGTGTACATACCAACACATGTTTGACCACATCACGGTAAGTGTACATACCAGCAGATGTTTGACCACATCACGGAAAGTGTATATACCAACACATGTTTGACCACATCACGGTAAGTAAACATACCAACACATTTTACAGTGCTAAACCATAAAAAAAATATCCTGAACTAGCTCATGGCTTTACACCTTTGTCAGAGGACGAAAAATCAAAAACACAAAAACAAACATTTTTCTATCTATACAATAGTGAAATTACTGACTGACAATACTGCAGACAGACTGAGAAACCTTGTAATTCTACAAACTGAAAATCAACTATATACACTATATATGTACACTACAAATGTGAGCGAGCACGCACCCATAAAAGGTATTCATATATAAGCATATATTAACAGCATGTAGTTACAATTCTTGCAACCTACATAACGATATAAATGAAATAAAATGTTATAGGATGGTTTATTCCATGTGTAAGTTTTGGTTTTGTATTCAGTAATAAATGTATGTGTATAAATGTATTCTACATGAAATGGAAATTAGGAATTTATTTGCAATTCTAATTTTATCGTTGCTAATTTTACTGCTCTGCAATTCTGCAAACACTGCCTCTATGTAAATAGGATCACAGCAGTTTTAAAAAGGTATCATTAATAATTGTTATAAAGATAACACACTACTAGGAAAATTCTTTAATATTTTATCAATAGAGTTCATATTTACCCAACAAATAGCAATAGTATATTGTCATATTACATTTTATTCCATTTATATAGATTTGGTTTAATATTCAGTCACACCTGTGTAAGCGGTCACTACTGTTGAGAAGCGGTCACTTCTATTGAGAAGTGGTCACTACTGTTGAGAAGCAGTCATTTCTATTGAGAAGTGGTCACAACTGTTGAAAAGCGGTCACTATTATTGAGAAGTGGTCACTACTGTTGAGAAGCGGTCACTTCTATTGAGAAGTGGTCACTACTGTTGAGAAGCAGTCACTTCTATTGAGAAGTGGTCACAATTGTTGAGAAGCGGTCACTACTATTGAGAAGCGGTCACTACTGTTGAGAAGCGGTCACTTCTATTGAGAAGTGGTCACTACTGTTGAGAAGCCACTTGTCTTGAGCAGCCATCTCTTGCTTTTTCCTATTTCTATGCTTTCAGAGGAAATTTACCTTATATTAAGCAACAACCTGTCTTAAAAGGCCGCTTGTTTCGTCCCTGAACCCTTTACTCCATAGATACGCGTTTTCTCGCACCAGTCACAGAAGGCCTTTGAAAACAGTGCAGGAAGAGTTCAGATTGCTCGTAATGAGCAATCTGAACACTTCCTGCACTGTTTTCCACTCTGTCAGTTAGTATAAACATAATTCACCCAATAATTCAAAAGCCCTCTATATTAGAGGTGTCAAAAGGCGTCTATATTAGAGGTGTCCAAAGGCGTCTATATGAAATAAAGAGTTAACTGGGTGCTTAAACAGGTTTGACTGTACGTGACTGGGTTTGTTTCAGGCTGACGTGAGCATCATGTACATTGAGGACGGACAAGGCTATGAGATGTGTGACATGATTAACTTGTGTAAAATTCCGGACATATGTGGTAACCTCACCAACTTCTTCCCCAAAAGTCAGCCGGACAAGTGCCCATCCATGGTCAGAAAGGAACATTCAAACTGCCGGTGTCCCTTTAAAAAGGTAAGAGGTCTGTGGTGTTATTTAAAAGTTGAATGCAATTTTAAGTATTAAAATAATATAAAATCTTAAAACAATGATCATTGTGATAAAATTTATGACTTTTTAGGTCAGCTTTGAGATACAGTGTCATGGTCTGAAATAAAATACAAAAAATTAACTGTTACATTTATATTTGATTTAGTGTTTTTCCTATATCCTGAAGCAGGCAACCATTTATAGGACCTTAAAAAAACTTTTAAGCTTTAAAATTAACCAGGTATATTCATAAAGATCTAAGATATTACAGGTGAAACATGAAGGACAATAACAGACATGGGATGGTCAAGAAGTTGCGGGGCAGTTCGGATGAGAAGGAGGCAGACAGATGGGAAGGGACAGGATGGAGTGGGTTGGGATGGTATGGGACGGGACAGGCAGACAGATGGGATAGGATGGGATGGGATTTGACAGGACAGAATGGGAGGGGACAAGCAGATAGATGGGATAGGATGGGATGGGATTTGACAGGACAGGATGAGAGGGGACAAGCAGATAGATGGGATAGGATGGGATTTGACAGGACAGGATGGGAGGGAACAAGCAGATAGATGGGATAGGATGGGATGGGATTTGACAGGACGGGAGGGGACAGGCAGGCAGGCATATATGTCTTTTGTTATGCAATGATACATTATACATTAATGAAGCAGACAATTGATTAACTAATAAGTATTTTGTTCATGTTTATTTAGAACAGTTATGGTTTTCAAAAGTTGCATTTTCCCTCGACACAAATTCCAACGGAAGGTACCTTTAATATAACACTAAACCTGATGAGCCATGGAAAGCCACTTGGATGTTTTCAAACCCACCTGTGTGTCAAGTAGGTAGTTTACTTCAATTATTACATGCAAGTGACAAAACAAGAAACTGGGCCTGCTTAGATCAGTAGATAATGTATCACTATCAATCCAAGGATTGTGAGTTTGAATCCCAATCCTGCCACAGGTTCCGTGATTATTGATATACAACATTGCATCTCATTGTCATTTGTGTCTCGCCACAAGTGGGAAAGTTTTCAGTTACTTGCTCGAGTATGGGTAGCTTGTCGGGATCCTAGATAGAAAGTTTAGGTTAACTGATCATCTGTAAGCCCTTGATGGCATAAAAATGCTGCTAAGTAAATAAAGATTATACTGTCAAACAAATAACATATATGTAAGTATGTTTGGTTGGCAGTTAGATTTTATAAAAAAAAATAATTTACATTGACACTTTATAAGGATATATTTATAACATTTGTTGAAACTTATGTACAACTTAAAACACTTGTTGTTATTATGTTATGTATAAATTGTAAATTAAACATTGATTGTACTGATCATATGGTGAATGTACATGTATGACATGCAGATAAAGATGGCAAGGATCAAACACACAACACTTTGATCCTAGGTCAGATCAAGGCAGATCTCTAGACTGAATGTGTATAATTTAATTAAGTCTTCATCATGATTATTTTCATCATATGAAATAAATCAAAATAATCTTATTGAAAATTTAATTTTTTTTTAATGGGGTTTAACGCCATTTTCAACACATTTCAGGTTATATATATGGCATATCCAGTTTAACTGGTGGAGGTAGACCTCAGACTGAGTCAGACTGAGTAGAACTACTGTCCTTCCTCAAGTAACTGGAAACTTTCTCACATAAAGTTTTTGGAGCAAGAGAGTCTTGAACCTACGACCTTGGCAATGAGAGGTAAGTGAACTTGAGATGGAGCCTTAGACCACACGGCCACTGAGGGCCCCTGAAAATTTAATTCAGAACTATTATTAATTTTACTGTTGAGTAAGTGATATTTTGCAGTTCCCATTTCACATGAGTGATCTCAACTTGATTATACTGTACAAATACCAGGGTATTCTGTACATATACCAGGGTATTCTATACATATACCAGGGTATTCTGTACTGTACATATACCAGAGTATTCTGTACATATACCTGGGTATTCTGTACATATACCAGGGTATTCTGTACATATACCAGGGTATTCTGTACTGTACATATACCAGAGTATTCTGTACATATATCAGAGTATTCTGTACATATACCTGGGTATTCTGTACATATACCAGGGTATTCTGTACTGTACATATACCAGAGTATTCTGTACATATACCAGGGTATTCTGTACTGTACATATACCAGAGTATTCTGTACATATACCAGGGTATTCTGTACTGTACATATACCAGAGTATTCTATACATATACCAGAGTATTCTGTACATATACCAGAGTATTCTGTACATATACCAGGGTATTCTGTACATATACCAGGGTATTCTATACATATACCAGAGTATTCTGTACTGTACATATACCAGAGTATTCTGTACATATACCAGAGTATTCTGTACATATACCAGGGTATTCTATACATATACCAGGGTATTCTGTACTGTACATATACCAGAGTATTCTGTACATATACCAGAGTATTATGTACATATACCAGGGTATTCTGTACATATACCAGGGTATTCTGTACATAAACCAGAGTATTCTGTACTGTACATATACCAGAGTATTCTGTACATATACCAGAGTATTCTGTACATATACCAGGGTATTCTGTACATATACCAGGGTATTCTATACATATACCAGGGTATTCTGTACTGTACATATACCAGAGTATTCTGTACATATACCAGAGTATTCTGTACATATACCAGGGTATTCTATACATATACCAGGGTATTCTGTACTGTACATATACCAGAGTATTCTGTACATATACCGGAGTATTATGTACATATACCAGGGTATTCTGTACATATACCAGGGTATTCTGTACATATACCAGGGTATTCTGTACATAAACCAGGGTATTCTGTACTGTACATATACCAGAGTATTCTGTACATATACCAGAGTATTCTGTACTGTACATATACCAGAGTATTCTGTACATATACCAGAGTATTCTGTACATATACCTGAGTATTCTGTACATATACCAGGGTATTGTGTACATATACCAGGGTATTCTGTACTGTACATATACCAGAGTATTCTAATTTTAACTTGCATGATTTAAACCATGGAACTATATGGTTTCCAGAAATAGATTGAAAAATTGCTGTATGCCTCTTAAAATATCAAATTCCAAAAATTCTCAGTTTTAAAATTTGATTGATATAATTTAGTCTGGATTACAGTGTAAAGTTTGATCTACATATTTATAATTCAGTCTGGTCTATAGAGTTTAGTCTGGTCTATAGAGTTAAGTCTGATCAATATAATTTAGTCTGGATTAAAGTGTAAAGTTTTATCTACATATATATAATTTAGTCTGGTCTAGAGAGTTTAGTCTGGTCTACAGAGTTAAATCTGATCAATATAATTTAGTCTGGACTAAAGTGTAAAGTTTGATCTACATATATATAATTTAGTCTGGTCTATAGAGTTTAGGTCTGGTCTACAGAGTTAAATCTGATCTATATAATTTAGTCATGACTAAAGTGTAAAGTTTGATCTACATATATATAATTAAGTCTGGTCTATAGAGTTTAGTCTGGTCTACAGAGTTAAATCTGATCTATATAATTTAGTCTGGACTAAAGTGTAAAGTTTGATCTACATATATATAATTTAGTCTGGTCTAGAGAGTTTAGTCTGGTCTACAGAGTTAAATCTGATCTATATAATTTAGTCATGACTAAAGTGTAAAGTTTGATCTACATATATATAATTTTAGTCTGGTCTATAGAGTTTTGTCTGGTCTACAGAGTTAAATCTGATCTATATAATTTAGTCTGGAGTGTAAGTTTGATCTACATATATATAATTTAGTCTGGTCTAGAGAGTTAAGTTTGATTGATATAATTTAGTCTGGGACTACAGTGTAATGTTTGATCTACATATATATAATTCAGTCTGGTCTAGAGAGTTAAGTCCTGTCATCAGGAGTTTAGTCTGGTCTTTAGAGTTAGCCTGGTCTACAGTGTTAAGTCTGGTCTACAGAGTTGAGCCTGAATCTATAGAATTTAGTCTGGTTTAAGGAATTAAGTTAGGTCTCTAGAATTTAGTATGGTCTATAGGATTTAATTTGGTCTGTGGAATACAATCTGGTTTACAGAATTAAGTCTGGTCTCCAATGGCTTAAGTGAGCTATTCTGATCACTTTACATACATCATCAATTCATCAATTGCTTGAAACGACTTCTTCTTTTCTTTTTGCCAAATTTAATGTAAAGCAGTGCATGTATATATGAAGGTCAGTTCATATCATGATTCTGGGCTCAAATTTGGTTCTGTCCCAGTGGTTTTCAGTGTTGTTGTTTTTTTGAAAATTCAAAAGCTTCTTTTTAAAAAATACAAGGCCTGGAGCTTTGGTTTCTTGCATGTATTATCACTTTATTCTTTCTCCTCTGTTTGTTCAAGTCATGTTCCAAGAGTCAAAATTGGCCCTGCCAGGGGACTTACCAGTTCAACATAGAGCTTAACAGAGGATAATTTCATTAAAAATCTTCTTAAGACGAGCCAGATTTGTTCTTAATTATTAAGTATAAAAATTTTATGATCCCCATGAGAAAGGTTTCAAATTTATTCAAATAAAGTGGCTAGGGTCAATGGGGTCCAGTAAAAGTGACTTTCCACATTTACCTTGAATTACTATGGAAACAGATACTTCTCATTTTTTTCATTTATATGTTTTACATAGGCTTATCAATCCATTCAAAATTTGAAAGAATGTGACATGTGAAATCAGGTGAGCGACTCATGTATTAATTGGGGCTCTTGCTTGGTTTGGAATGGATATAATAAGATAAGAAAAACAAGAAGAAGATTTTTCATTGTTTATTATATATGACAAACTTGACAAAAGAAAAATGTATTATTCACATCAAATTGAACAATCAATAAGAGATGACGTTTACAGGTAGAACAAACACATAGAACATTAGTGTATATGTCTGAGTTTTCATAAACATAATTTTATATTTTATGTAAATGAAAAAATTCTTACTAATGTCATGTATACATTCTAATTGTAGGGAGTGTTCCTGAACAGTACAGAGAAGCAGATGAACAAGAAAAGTCAAATCTTACTTTTTTCTGAATTTTAAAAGGAGTATTTAGACCATTTGTTGTGATTGTTATTGGTCTTTTAGTCTTACATATGTAGCAAATCCTATACATTTTAATGCATTTTTTTATGTTTTTTTTATTTTATACTTATTTTCTTGTTTTGTTATGTGACTGCCTTAATAATGTACTGTTGTCATTATGCTTGTGCTGTAACTACATGTGTATTTATGCTTTTATGGTGCTCATTACTTTTGGTAATGTAGGTTAAAAGCTCTGCTAATGCACATCTAATGTTGTATATATGCCATATTGACTGAAAATTAAAAAATATAATTTGATTTGATTTGATGGTAAGACTTGTCTGAGCAAAACTGACATCCCCTAGTTGCATTATGTATATGTTTTAATTCAATGACTGAAGTATCACCAAATATTTTCACTTTTTTAATTTACAATATACAAGCATAGTTGTGAATATTTTATATACTTATTATGTATCCCCCTTTATGGGAGACCTTTTGTTTTTGTGCTTTCCATCTGTCCATTCGTCTGTTACAAAATATCAACCAATGAAATCTTCCAGCATTTGTGATCAGATTTAGATGAAACTTGCTGGGAAGGATCAATGTGAGGTCTAGTGCATATCTCCATTGTGTTGGCTAATATTTGACTTAGTTACGACATTTTACATTTTCGGACTTATATATCTTGTAAGGAGAACTCCTCCGACATCTGTGATCAGATTAAGTTGAAACTTGGTGAGAATAGTTGGTGTTGCGTATAGTCACATATCCTGTTTTCAATGTTCAATGATATTTGACTGAGTTATGGTCCTAACGCATTTTTATAATTCTCTGAACCAACACTCGCATTTCAAGGAAACTTACTGAGAAGGATCAGTAAGACATTTATTTAAGCATATTCCTTTTGTGTTCCGGTTCTATAATTTTGGGCCAATTTGTAGTCCTTTTCAATGTTGGAATAAGGAATCTTGTCTGTGCTTCAATTCTTCTCTTTAACTCTCAGTTGAAATCACTGAAACTTGGTGGGAAGGATCAGCCTGAAGATATCCCTTTTGCTTTCCAGTTCAGTGATTTTTGGCTGAGTTTTTGCACTTTGAATTAACCTTTTTTTTAATGATAAATCTTAGCCTTGCCTCGTCTACGCAACCATCAATCACATTATGACAACATTTGCTGTGAATGATTGATGCAAACCCTCGATGTGCATATCCACTCTGTTTGTCAGTTCTGTTGCAGTTTGCTTCACAGCCCCGTCACAAGTTCTTAAACTCGCAAGTTTTGAACACTAACAATATCATTTAGGTAGGGACATAGCTTTTTTCCTTTACAAATTAGTTTTAGTTAAATGTTGTAAACATTGTTGAAATGTAACGAAAAAAATGCATAAAACAATTGAAATAAGCTTTAATATGTTATGTGTTCAAATTATGCCAAACTGTGAAAATTGATCACTTGTATCAGTACTAAATGCATGTACATTTTAAATAGCATTGTGTTCATTTTGATGAGGTCACACTTGGATTCTCTCCCCTTTCAACATAGATTGATCAGCAATTACACTTGGATTCTCTCCCCTTTCAACTCAGATTGATCCAGCAATAACACTGGATTCAATATACATTGTATAATCTACATTCTGTATGAAAAGGTGTTGAACTCAGTTAAAGAAAAGAGTCAAGGCACAGAAAACCACAAACATTTAAGTCATTGAAAGTGAAAGAGGATCATAATTATTATATTCTTTTAATTTAGTATAAAATGTAAAAAATCCTTTGTATGATAATTCAATTGATATTAGACCACAGCATGGTCTAATGGTAGAGTGTCTGCCTTACATGCGGAGGGATCATACCAAAGACTTGAAAAATAGCAATAGAAACTTCCTTGCTTGGCACTCAGCATTAGAGAGGATAGTTCTAGGTCAGGTCAGCCGCTGTCAGTATATTGTAACTGAGTGGGGTATCATACCATGTCTGCAGCATGATACTCCAGTGTGGCAGCGCTCAGAAAACTGTCTCAAGTAGAAACCATCACGATATGACTGAACAATTGTTGAAAGCAATAATTGACATAAAGGTAATATTTGTTTGATAACATTTTTTATAAAGAGTTACAGTGTGAAAATATATTTGTAAATTGTTTGGATAATATTGGAGTTTTCACATGTGTTTGGAGGGAGAAAATGACATAAAAGTTCAATCTGTGAAGATGCATAATACTGTTTTTATTATGAATTTAGATATATGTATTCATTCAGTACATTTAACATTATGTTGATAATATTATGAGTTACAGACAGAAATAAGAATATTATAAATAATATAAAGTTGTAGCTGATAGTTAATGCTTAATTTTCATATTTACTGTTATTATTTTATATAATGTATTGCTACAATTTGTAATATTTTTACTTTCAATGAATTCTATTTTTATATTTTACTTTGCCCCATAATAATGAAATACTGCTGGACAGACAGACAGATCTGTGTTGTGTTATAGTTCACGATGTGAATAATTATAGATTGTTGTTTAATTGTTATATTTATAGATCTAGGGTCGTCTATGGTTCAGTTTAAACTTATTTTTTTACTTCGATCTTGAAACAAGTCTTACAACTTAGAAAAATCATGATCAAAAATGTCTTCCTGGGTAGAATCATTACTTAACATATATGGAGAAAGGGTCTTGCTCAAGGACATCACATAGCCATGAGGGGGAATCAAATCCCAGCCCTTCGATCCTGGAATCGATGCTCTAACACTGATCTGAGGTGTTTTTTATTCAAGGTCATTGGTTTCAAGCACAGTTTGGTCAAACCATTTTATCAGCTGCTTGCAGAAGGACAATTAAGGTTATATAACCTGCAATCTATTGAAAATAATTTTAAAAAAAAAGATTTTATCTTAAGCTTTTACTTCATAAGGACACCTTTGAACACCTCTAATATAGAAGGCTTTTGAAAACAGTGTAGAACCAGCTCTGATTGATTGTAACGAACAATCAGAACAGGTTCTGCACTGTTTTCTTCTCTATCAGAATAAATAGGTAAAATGTATCTATTCATGGAAATTGACTATGTGTGGCTTTTGAGTTTGGAAGAGTCCAGTTAAAATGCATATGGAGTAAAGAGTTAAACCTGATTTTAGCCTTAGATCCAATGTGATAAAATGCATACAACATGAACATTCCTGTTTGTATATAGGACTTCCCTTGGGATGAAACGATGACTGGACAGTAAACCCTACACGTGTACCAGAAAAAACTGTTTACTTATTGCCATCAACTTTATCGAAGTAATGGTAACTTTTTATGGAAGAAGAATTTTTGGGGCTGAAAAAGTATTAAATGTTTGACTGAAGATTAAAATTTGAAAATTTGGTCTGTGAAATTTTGGATATGAAAAGGTGAAATAAAATTTAAGTGTAAATAAACTGTTTACATGAATTCCTTTATCCAAGTCATTGAAAACGAGCTAGCTTGTCCCATAATTGTTTTGAAATCTGCTGGTTATCAATTATGTTCGCTTTTCTATTTTTTAAATGTAATTATTTAGGGACATCAGACCTTGTGGTTGTGAGCCTTTTATATATACAATAAATACAACATCTCTTATCTATTCTTATTTGTTATTTATTTTATACCAATTTACAAGCAAATGCTATACAAGTACTATAGTATATACATGCCATAGCCTTCTGCATTGGTTGTAATAGATTGTATTTGAACAAAGCAATTCAAAGCCTTTTAGTCACTGAATAGAAAATGAATTGACATAAAATAACTCTTTCTGATATAAGCTAAATCAGTAAAACCTGCCCCCACTCCCCACCCCCTCCACACACATGATTGAGAAGGTGGGTGGAGGAAGCAAAATTACTGATTGATTGATTGAATATTTAGCGTCATTTTTATGCCATTGAGGGCTAACAGACGATCAGTTAACCAAACCACTGTTTCCTGGGATTAACCAGTACTCAAGCACACCTCGTCTCCACAAGTAACTGATAACTTTCCACTTGAATCGGTGGTGAGAGATGAATGATAATGAGACACAATGTCGTATATCGATCATCACGGAGACTGTTGCCGGCTGAGCAAATTGGGCCTGGCGCAAAATTACTGAGACATAATATAAAGTA
>CM055896.1:88681290-88707498 GCA_029582155.1 Panopea generosa
TGTTCCACGGAGGATACTCGCTCACAGAGACTTATCACCCTGGTATTACATAATGTCTATTGATATATCTGTTTACAGAGCGAGAGTGGGTCTTTTTGGTCACTATCAACTCAAGCAAAAAGGGTTCAAACCGATGAACAGTTTCGATTTGATTATTTGGCTATCCGTTTTACTTATTATGTCCGGTGACGTCCACGAAAATCCCGGTCCAGCTTCGATTAGTACGTCCGATTTGAGTTCCGGCTCGTCATCCATTTTGTCTTCCGGATCATTTGACATCTCAGAACTTACTTCTAGCCATCTCTCATTTGTTCATTATAATGTTCAAAGCTTTGCCCCAAAGATACACCAACTGTATGCTGATGTATGCTCATTTGATGTATTGGCTTTCACGGAAACCTGGTTGAATAGCAATACACCTACATCGGATCTTGCCTTTTCCAACTACCAAACACCCTTCCGTAAGGATCGCCCGACTGACAGATATGGCGGTGTCCTAGTCTATGTTAAGGATACGATCACCGCTCGCCGAAGACAAGACTTAGAGTTAAACGACATTGAATGTATATGGTTAGAATTGAAAGTGAAACATAAACTTATTCTGTTCGGCGTTTTTTACCGTCCACCGAATTCCAATGCTGCTGTCCTTTCGTGTATACAAGATTCCATAGCCCTAGCTGTAGATACTCAGACTAAAGACATAGTGGTTACTGGTGATTTTAATCTCGATTGTCGCAGACCTGCATCTCGATTGAAAATTGACAACATCTGCATGCAATTCGGCATTTCCCAACTAATTTCAGATCCAACCAATTTCACCGAATCTTCCCAGTCCATTATCGACCTATTCCTTGTATCCTGTCCCAATCTGGTATCCATTTGTGGTGTAGGTGGACCCTTCCTTGAACAGAATATTCGCTATCATTGTCCAATATTCTGTTGTATCAGATACCATAAACCCCGACACACACCCTTCAAGCGAAAAGTCTGGAAATTTTCTGAACCAATTTCGATCTGTTGCGTTCCAATGTTTCCGAGTTTGATTGGGAAGTTTGTTTTAACGCTGATATTGATGTATATTGTTCTAGTCTCACTGCAGCTTTACTTTCGTTATGTGATGAGTGTATTCCTAACAAAACTGTAACAGTACGACCCACCGACCCACCTTGGATGCACAACACAATTAGAACCCATATTCGAAGACGAAAACGAGCATATATCAGAGCACGCAAAACAAACAACCCAACCCATTGGAATGCATACAACACCATACGCAACAAAACTAAATCACTCGTAAGCAATGCCAAACACGTACACAACACCAAAATGGCCGAAATACTAAAGCACCATCTGTCACAACACAACTCGTCCGACTACTGGGAACTTCTAAAAGGCTTCATAAATCCCAATTCCTCTACATCAAGCATCCCAACACTTTATCACAACAACAACACATATGAAACAAACACAGAAAAAGCAAACATACTCAACACATTCTTTCAAGCACAAACACTCCTAGATGACACAAATAAAGACCTCCCAAACCTTCCCATCAGCGATCAAGGTCCTAAACTCACCAACATTAACATCCAGCCTAAAGAGGTAACTGACGCCCTAAAAATTCTTAAATCAGGGAAAGCTTCCGGTCCCGACACCATCAATAACATAGTGCTCAAAGAACTCTCAAACGAACTATCCCGACCTCTCTGTGATCTCTTCAATTACTCCGTACGTCTATCCAAAGTTCCCCGTCAATGGAAACTAGCCCACGTCTGTGCAATCTACAAGAAGAAAGACCCTTACGATGTTAGCAATTACAGGCCAATCTCCCTACTCAGTGCAGTCAGTAAAGTCCTCGAAAGAATTATCCACAAACATGTATTTAACTTCTTCCATGACAACAACTTCATCTCTTCTTTTCAGTCTGGCTTTGTTCCTAAGGACTCTACTGTCAATCAGCTTACATATATTTACCATACCTTTTGCAAGGCTCTAGATGATGGTAAATAGGTTCGAGCTGTCTTTTTTTATATATCTAAAGCTTTCGACCGAGTGTGGCATAAGGGACTCTTATTCAAACTTGAACGCAGTGGTATCTCTGCCTCTCTTCTTCTTTGGTTCAAGGATTATTTAGCCGGCAGAACACAATGTGTAGTCCTTTCCGGGTCCACATCTGACACGGTTCCAATATCGGCTGTTGTTCCTCAAGGCTCAATTCTTGGTCCATTATTATTTCTTGTTTATATCAATGATATTGTTTCTGAAATAGGCTCTGCGATTCGCCTCTTTGCTGACGACACAACCCTTTATGTTATTGTCGATAATCCTCAACCTGCTGCTCTCCGTTTAAATTCTGAGCTACAAAAGATCAATGACTGGGCTTCAACCTGGCTAGTAACTTTTAATCCTGCTAAAACTGAATCTCTACTTATTTCTCGCAAATATGTCAAACCCCAGCACCCGCCCATATTCATGAACTCTATTCAAATACAGGACGCTGACAATCACAAACATCTTGGAATAACTCTATCTAACGATGGCACATGGCACAAACACATTGAAGACATCACCAAAAAAGCTTGGAATCGAATCAACAATTTGCGCTCTCTCAAATTCACTCTTGATCGTCGGTCGTTTGAAACTATCTACACATCTTTCATTAGACCTACACTCGAATACTCTGACGTCGTTTGGGATAATATAACGAAAGCTGAAGAAGACCTCGAAAAAATCCAAATCGAAGCAGCTAGAATCATTACGGGAGCAACAAGCCTGGTATCACTTAATAACATATACAAAGAATCCGCTCTTGAGCCTTTGAAGTCCCGCAGATGAAAACACAAATTGATCCACTTCTATAAAATGCTCAACATTCCTTCTACTCCTTCCTACTTATCTAATATGATCCCCATGACAGTAGGTAATGTTGCAACCTATGGCCTACGCAATTCTGACCACATTAGGAACGTTTCCTTCAATACCCAACACTTCTCTGCATATTTCCTCCCCTCCACTATATCAGAATGGAACAAACTACCCCCTGCCACCCGGTCTGCTGCTACCGTCTTGTCTTTCAAGCACGATATAAATTCTAACAAGAAGACTGTTCCAAAATTTTATTACGATGGTAAAAGAGATTCGGCAATTCAGCATGCGCGGTTATTGATGTAGTGCAGTTCCTTGAAAGAGCACCTGTTTTCCAAAAACTTTGTAGAAAGCCCTACCTGTGTCTGTGCAGAAATTGAGGATACATATCACTTTTTCTTCACATGCCCCTTATATCAACGCCAAAGAACTCTACTCCATGACGTCATTCGTCCTATTACTCTTCTAGACCTAAACACACTACTTTTTGGCAACGACTCCCTTTCTGATGATGTCAATCGTAAAATATTTCACCATGTCCAAACATACATTTCGAAGACCAAACGTTTTATTCATTGAATTGAACTATCCTTTATTCCACAAGAGTGACCCACAACACCTCAGAAGGTGTCCTGTGATAACACCTCTCTTTTCCTGTTTCTCTCTATCTACTTTATCTACCCTTTCCACTTTATTTCTACTCACATATATTTTTTTCTGTTTTAAAATATTTTAAGTTATATACGGCAATTATTGTTCAATGCAAGTATACACAACTCTCAGTAGTTGAAGCGTCGCATACGCCACAGCCTATATACATACCAAATCAGCTACATCTGTATTCTCAATGATCAAGATACTTGCACATATTTATTATTTTCATCTCAAGCGCTGCTTATAATCCGTTTGTCTAGTAATTAATTTGTTTTCATTGCATTTGTAACACCATTATATAGTCGTTGCAAGATATTCAGAAGAGAGACTTTGTATAAGCTAGAAATAGCTTTCTTCTCAATTCTATTGCTATGTATCGCTGTATATTTCAATATATTGATATGTAATATGTTGAAAACGAATAAATATTGTTTAAACTAAAGAACTCTCAAACGAACTATCCCGACCTCTCTGTGATCTCTTCAACTACTCCGTACGTCTATCCAAAGTTCCCCGTCAATGGAAACTAGCCCACGTCTGTGCCATCTACAAGAAGAAAGACTCTCAAAATGTTAGCAACTACAGGCCAATCTCCTTACTCAGTGCAATCAGTAAAGTCCTCGAAAGGATTATCCACAAACATGTATTTGACTTCTTCCATGACAACAACTTCATCTCTTCTTTTCAGTCTGGCTTCGTTCCCAAGGACTCTACTGTCAATCAGCTTAATAGATTTACCATATCTTTTGCAAGGCTCTAGATGATGTTAAAGAGGTTCGAGCTGTCTTTTTTTATATATATCTAAAGCTTTCGACCGCGTGTGGCATAAGGGACTATTATTCAAAGTTGAACGCAGTGGTATCTCTGCCTCTCTTCTTCTTTGGTTCAAGGATCATTTAGCTGGAAGAACACAATGTGTAGTCCTTTCCTGGTCCACATCTGACACGGTTCCATATCGGCTGGTGTTCCTCAAGGCTCAATTCTTGGTCCATTATTATTTCTTGTTTATATCAATGATATTGTTTCTGAAATAGGCTCTGCGATTTGCCTCTTTGCTGACGACACAACCCTTTATGTTATTGTCGATAATCCTCAACATGCTGCTCTCTGTTTAAATTATGACCAACAAAAGATCAAAGACTGAGCTTCAACCTGGCTAGTAACTATTAATCCTGCTAAAACTGAATCTCTACTTATTTCTCGCAAACACGTCAAACCCCAGCACCCGCCCATATTCATAAACTCTATTCAAATACAGGACGCTGACAATCACAAACATCTTGGAATAACTCTATCTAACAATGGCACATGGCACAAACACATTGAAGACATCACAAAAAAAATTGAATCGAGTCAACAATCTGCGCTCTCTCAAATTCACTCTTGATCGTCGGTCGCTTAAAACTATCTACACATCTTTCGTTAGACCTACTCTCGAATACTCTGACGTCGTTTGGGATGAAATAACGAAAGCTGAAGAAGAAGATCTCGAAAAATCCAAATCGAAGCAGCTAGAATCATTACGGGAGCAACAAGCTTGGTATCACTTAATAACGTATACAAAGAATCCGCTCTTGAGCCTTTTTGAAGTCCCGCAGATGAAAACACAAATTGATCCACTTCTATAAAATGCTCAACTTTCCCTCTACCCCTTCCTACTTATCCAATATGACCCCCATGACAGTAGGAAATGTTGCAACCTATGGCCTGCGCAATTATGACCACATTAGGAACGTTTTGTTCAATACCCAACACTTCTCTGCATCTTTCCTCCCCTCCACTATATCAGAATGGAACAAACTACCCCCTGCCACCCGATCTGGTGCTTCCGTCTTGTATTTCAAGCACGATCTAAATTCTTACAAAAAGACTGTTCCAAAATTTTATTACAATGGCAGAAGAGATTCGGCAATTCAGCATGCGCGGTTACGGATGCACTGCAGTTCCTTGAAAGAGCAACTGTTTTCCAAAAACATTGTAGAAAGCCCTACCTGTGTCTGTGCAGAAATTGAGGATACGTATCACTTTTTCTTCACATGCCCCTTATATCAACGCCAAAGAACTCTACTCCATGACGTCCTTCGTCCTATTACTCGTCTAGACCTAAACACACTACTGCTCGGCAACGACTCTCTTTCTAATGATGTCAATCGTAAAATATTTCACCATGTCCAAACATACATTTCGAAGACCAAGCGTTTTATTCATTTAATTGAACTATCCTTTATTCCACAAGAGTGACCCACAACACCTCAGAAGGTGCATCCTGTGATCACACCTCTCTTTTCCTGTTTCTGTCTATCTACTTTATCTCCCCTTTCCGCTTTATTTATACTCACATATTTTTTTTTTCTTTTTTAAAATAATTTAATATTTGATATACGGCAATTATTGTTCAATGCTAGTATACACAACTCTCAGTAGTTGAAGCGTCGCAAACGCTGCAGCTTATATACATACCCAATACCCCCAACAATCAAGATACTTGCACATATTTATTATTTTCATCTCAAACGCTGCTTATAATCCGTTTGTCTAGTAATTTATTTGTTTTCATTGCATTTGTAACACCATTTTATAGCCTTTGCAAGATTTTCAGAAGAGAGACTTTGTATCAGCTAGAAATGGCTTTCTTCCCAATTCTATTGTTATGTATCGCTGTATAATTGAATTATTTATATGTAATATGTTGAAAACGAATAAATATTGTTTAAACTAAACAGAAAATCACTCAGAAGCAAAATCCCGGCCATTTTAATGAATATACCCCCAATCGAAGAATTAAACTTTGGAACCCGTGTTGGTGTCTGGTACAGTGATAAAACAATGAGGTCATCATTAGTTTAGACATTTTTGAAAAAAATATAGTATGGTGGTAAGGTGTCTTTTTCCTACCATATGTTTGTCGTATTTTATTTTTTACGTTTGCTGTTGTTTTGCATGATTAAACGTTGTAAGTATGTGATTTATTATTTAACTTCAAGTTTAAAGAGGATAAAAAAACCTTTGTTGTTGTTGTTGTTGTTGTTGTAATTTAGCCACATGTTGCACACTTCTTATTTTAAATACATATATCAAACTGTCTGTTTGATAAGGTAGCGGATGGAACTGTTATTCCTTTTTTGCTCTTACGCCATAATATATTTCTGGATAAAAGCCCTGTAAACATTGTTTACATTGTTATAGTCGTTTTCGTTATGAGATGTTAAACTGTATAACATGAATACGCTATTTAACTAAATCATAAACTATAAAACGAATATTTCTTTCGAGAACAAAACATTGCGATTATGTTGCTTGTATGTTTCAATTGCAATGAAATTGAGGTTTAAATGGAATACACGCTCTCAAATATTTAAGCATTTACCCAGTAATTGATATAAAGTATGTTACCTTTCTCATATATATCAGTTTATCTACTCATTATATAACAACATAAAAATTACGATAATGCATCAATAAATCTGGGTCTCCGACCAGTATAACACTTTTATTTTGCAAGTATGATATCTCTATATAACACCACTAAGGAATGAAAAAATCAGATAAGAATTGTCAGTAAATATGTTATAACATTTATTATGCAGCATACTGCGGAATCGTTACAATGTGAAACCACAATACATTTGAAAAGAAGACGGTATAATTCTAGTTAATCAAACCAGTATTTGCAACACCAGCGTGGAGATTTTAATATTACCAATGACAATGTATGTCTTATCTAGTTTAATTCAACACGTCAGTTACTTATGTGTATATACGTGTGTTACTTATTTTAATAGATCATTTACCTACTTGTTTATACAAATGATAAATATATGCTTTTATTAAAAGATGGTTGATATATAAACATAAACACAATACAACATATAACAGCATAGTTCAACTAACAAATTAAAAAATCCCCAGTCCAACAGGATATTATATTACATATTATTCATATAATATACACAGTCACCACCGCAGCTGATGAATCATCACATAAATTAAAGCGTAATATTTAGCTTGAATTTGCGACACACCAAACTGAAAACAAAATGTGTTTGTTAATGACTTTCTTCAGTTAGTTATGTCTATGACAGTCGCTATGGTGTGAATTATTTATTTAACACCGAAAATAAAACAAGTTACTACAACTAAGAAAATTACACTCAAAGTCTTCCTGGGTGGACCAGTACTAGGCATATACGGATAAATATCTTTCCCAAGGACTCCTACCATAGTTGTGGAAAAGAATCGAATTCACGACACTCCGATTCAGGGACCGGATGCTCTAACACTGGACAACCAGAAAATCACGCTCGATGTCTTCCTGTGTAAAGCCAGTACTAGGCATATACGGATAAATTGTATTGCTCCAGAGCGCTACATATAGCCGTGGCAATGGATCGAATACTACTGTATTTGTACCATTGAAGTTCAATTAATTGACTAATAACAGAATATATAATGTTTGTTTTACATTTTATTTGACACAGCTTTCATATTTAAAGGTGTTGTTGTAGAGTTGTTTTAAAACAAGGCGAGGAGTAGTTGTATTACTTTGAGACCACATACAATTCGATTTACTTGAAACACGTCGCCTGTTATTAAATGTATTTTATTCTTAGTTCGCTGGTTAAGTAAAGTGTTTCTGTTTTGCATATACAATATTTATTTTCGTCATTTTCTGCCAACCATTGAACAAAGGAAAGTGACCTGTGTAATAATTTCATCGTTGTTATTATGTCACCAAAAATCAAAGAGTATAACATAATGACATAATGACATTTTTGGGACCGTGTCATGGCAGTTATATAATAACACGCTGATTGGACAGTTGCTCCAGCGGAAGGCAAAATTGTGTCAACGCATTAGAGTGCTATTTGACAGGCAGGGAAGTCCACGCTTTTACAATTGAGTGCTATATACCTAGGATTGAGTGCTATATACCTAGGATTGAGTGCTATATACCTAGGACCTTCGAAAGTCTTACGATTTTCGTACAAATAAAATGTGATACCAAGGAACGCGGACTATATTGCAAATATAAAAAAGGAAACTACTTCCAAAATCAAAGTTCGTAACATGAGATAAATGAAACACTTAACGAATTTCCCGACTTTTTTCGTACTTTAAATTTACTACTAAGAATTCCGTAAGCGCACCTATCTACAATGCAAACCAAGTATACAAAACTATAACATCAACCTACTCAGTAGAATTGGTGTCAACTATGATTTATATACTAAGGTTTAACATGCAACACATCAGGATTGTAATGGCGATTTACATACATGAACTGATATCTTACAATGGTTCATATATTATTCGTAAACCCAAATGAATGGGTCGATTTGCTCGTGCGCAATACATACCTCCCACCCCCACCCCCACTCCTCCGTTAACAAAATAACACACTGTACCATATTAATTGAAAGAGTTACAGATAATATCAATGAAGTGATTTGATCGTTAACGACAATTTGGATTTATTTTATATCTATTTTATATATTTCAATCTAACGCATGAATCACTTTATGCAATACATGTAAGTAAAATCGTTATGAGTTAGTCGTTTATTTATCACTCTCGTGTTAATTAATGTTGTAATTAAATAACAAATGAATACTGGTAAACCTATATACAACTTTAGTTTAAAGGACTGGGCTTTCCAAGCATTACTAATTAACAATTTTAAAGTCTAAAGTAAATAGTAAAATAGAGCACTCATTTTGTAATGATTAATACTGTGATAATTACTGAAGTTTTGCGATACAGTGACATTCTGTGATGTTCATAGTAAAGAATAAATCAATAATTATTTAGATAAATGATCATTTAAATGTAATTGGCTGTTTTTGTATGCATGCTGAATAAACTAACTTACGTAGATCTTTCGTTTCACTACAGTGAGTGTCCTTTTTAATGGGCAATAAAACAAGAGTTTCATTAAATATCACATTAAGTATCACTCAAATGTATAAAATAATCTGATTTCTTAGTGCAGCTATTTGAGTGGCATGGTATAAAAAAACACACAAAGACAATAAAGTAATGTCTCCATATTTGCATAAATTACCGAACACAACCTCTTTGTTTTATAAATGTTAATCACAATATTTAACATAACACATCGTATATTGGTCCGTAGATGTTGTTTTATAATAAACACCGTAATATATATATATCCTATGTACAGTTTCAACTTGGATGTTCTATTTTATCTTCAACCAGTCACGACTACTCTTAGCATTTACTGCAAAGACAAACAAGCAAGTAAGTAGGTTAAATGTATACATGTACTTACGGTGTGCAAACACACTAGGGCATGTGTAAGAAATAAATTTGTATCATGAGTTAAAATCAGAATATTATTATGCTGGAAAATGTTTTAATACAGAGGTTCAGAGGTCAAAAAGATTATACCGGTATAAACTACAAAATGATCTGTTAGACGAAGTTAATTTTGACCAACATACTTTTTGGAAGTCTATAGGTAGTGTTGGTACAAATAAAGATAAGAAAAACATGATTCTAATGGAGGTTCTAATGGAAGACGGATGTTTATCTTCGGATGTAAAAGATGTTTTGAATATATGGGAACGGGAATAATCGTAATGCAACTTTAAACTTTAATTAATCTCAAAATACATGTTCACCATCTGATATTATTTTAGATGAAAATATATCTATTTTTGAAGTAAAAAATACAGTTGATAAGGCTAAACAATTTAAAGCCATTGGTGTTTATAATATACCAGCTGTTGTTTTAATAAATGACACTTCTGTTTGTTTTATACAAATGTCTGCTTTGAGTCGGGTTATGTCCCATCATTGTGGGGCAAATCCATTATTTATTCTATTCCTAAGTCAAGCTCCGCCGATCCAAAATACCCCTTATCATACAGAGGTATTGCGTTGGCATTGTCAATGTATAAATTGAATACTGCAATATTAAACAATTGTATTACTTCATGGTCAGATAGAAATAATAAAATTGTAGATGAACAAAATGGTTTTCGACAGACACGTAACACTTTTGATCATATTTCATCACTTACCAATGTAATCGAAACTACAAAAAAATCTTAAACATCAACCATTTCCGCCTATTAATTTTCAAAAGGCTTATAACTTTATCAATATACAGTGAAAGGAAAAAGAAAGTATACATACCTATAACCGTCGACCGGTCAAGGAACAATCAATGTATTGCATATAAATTTTGTATATTTATATTTCATCATATTGTTGAATCAAAAAACAAACATTTAATTCATTTCAAAGCAAAACAATAAGAAAAAATCAGTTCATGTTCCATCACATGAATAAACTTAGCCAATAATGAAATAATTTTAAAAACCAAAATGTATACTTTCTTTTTCCATTCAGTGTAGATCAGCTATGGGAACTCTTCACGTATACATGTGTTTCTGATAAAATGTTAAAAGAGTTAAATCTTTACAAGTATGGTTCAGTTTCATCATGTGTCAAAGTTAATAATTATTTCACTAAATGTAACATTCTGGAGTAAGACAAGGCTATCCATTGTCACCACGGCTATTCAACTTAATTATTAATGATTTAAGTAAGGGTATTAATATTGATCGAGAAAATGTCAGTATATTACTGTATGCTGGTGATATTGTTTTACTGTCTGAAAATGAGGATAATTTACAGTTTATGTTAAATGAACTTAATATTTGGTGTATTTTAATTAATATACCAATTAATTCTTATGAAAGTAATGTTGTTCATTTTAGACTATGTTGTATACCTAGGACTAAGGTTGTGTTTAAATGTGGTGTAAATTGAAGTCACTTCAGGGGTACCCCAGGGTTTTGTCTTGGGTCCTATCTTATTCCTTGTCTACATTAATGATCTGCCCGAAAGTATCACCTCACAAGTAAGGCTATTCGCAGACGATACAGCTGTATACCTTACGATCAACGATGACAAGACAGACAATCAGACTTTACAGACTGACCTTGACAAACTTCAGAGATAATTTGTTTGTCATGGAACACCCACATAGACAGAGCTGCAGCCAAGGCCAACAGCACCCTAGGCTTTGTCAAGAGGAACATCAAGGTAAAGTCACCCAAGATCAGAGAGTGTACCTACAAAACCTTACTTATTATGCTTTACTTTTTCTTGTTCTATTAATATAAGACACGACGCGCAGCTGCCCGATTATGCCTGTGAAGGCGTGTGGCAAAATATAAAGATAGATAGATATTAAAATATCGGAAAAGTATGTGTATATGGGGCTTTCCCTTACGGAGTTTTTGGATTATAATGTAACAGCTAAAATAATTGCTCAGAGTGCGGGTCGTGCTTTATGTCTTTTAATTACAAAATTTAAAGCTTTGGGCGGTATGCCTTTTGATGAATTCAAAAAGTTATTTGATCTCATATGGACCTTCGATTTGGGGTACCGAATCATATTCTTGCATTAACGCAATTCAAAACAGAGCGATGCGGTTTTATCTAGGGAAATAATAGTACACTGCTACTGCATAACTTACACAGATGAACTGCATATGTAACCACTGGAGTTTCGATTTTATTAAAGTGTAAAGGTCATTGCTAATCAGTTCATTACAAATCTGATTTGAAGTGATAATCGATCTTTAAAACATTTCCTAAAATTGCGCGTTAATGCTTTTTTGCTTGGCAAATTTTAATTATTTTGTTTTAAGTACTTTCAGACGGCAGTCAAGATTAGCGATGGGTTTTCAACTTTTATTTAAAAAATATGTAAATCATTTGTAGTAATTATATGTGATAAGAAGAAATATTTTATGAGTTGCATATTTTAAAATTATATATGTGAGTTTGTGTAAATGTACCATGTTCTATGTTGTAGATATGATGACACATTAATAAATAAATAAAAACAAATGTAATGTGTATAACTTAAACATATGGGACCTCTGTGATAGATTGGTTGAAGGCGCTGTCATGTAGTGACCACTCGCCTCTCAATGTTGAGTTCTTTGGGTAACAAACTTGGTCAAAATGATGGAAATGTCAGTTACTAGCAGAAAGACAGTGCTCAGATTTGTTCAGATAATTTCCATCAATAAGATTGAATGCGACACATATAACATGTCATGTGTTAACAATGAAATAAACCCCATTCAAAAATGTTATACGTATATTGCATACACGTTTCTTTCTTCATAACAAAATATGATAACGTGAATAATCAAGTATTGCATTGTTTTTGCGGATTTGCTTTAGTGTCTGCATCTGCAATTTACTTTGGTCTGGTGAGTGTGAAAGAAACACATATTAACTGGAACATGTTTCATACATCATTATTAGTACACATGTTTTAGAATATGAAAAGATAAAATAGTTTACTGTAGCATAAAATATTTTATTGTTATATGCAATTAATAAATGCAAAACTTCATTTTACCTGATACAAAAGTTCATCTCGATACACCCTAGTTCTTTGCCTTGTATTTTTAATCTTATTTGCGATGTGAAATTTCCATGGACTTCAAAAGGCAAACTTGCGAGAGTGAATTTTGCGTCCTTTACGCTGTATGCATTCTGTATATATTACAATGACAATTAGTTAATCTATAACATAATGACAGCTGAAAACATGTTTCAGTCAGGCATTACATCCAATATCTAATGAATAAATGAAAACAATAAAAATTGAGGGGAAATTGAAATTTACCTCCGACAATGATGTTTAAAAAGCGCAACATTTTGATCAGAAGATATTGCTATATTGAATGAAATGATAGCCATGTTCAGTCTTATATAATTAGTACATAGTTTATCTTTTGTTCTCTGCATTCATATCTTTAAATATATCTCAGTAAATGTTTGTAATACAATTATATAAACAAGAATGTTTTTGGGGCGAACTGTCATATTTCATACAATTGTAAACTGTTAGTGTAAGTATACAAGACTGCTGATGGGGAAATGTGCAATTCCATCAAAGTTGATATGCACATCGGGATTTCACATCAATCATTCGTAGCAAGTTTTGTAAAGACGTGGTCGGCGGTTTTGAAGAAGAAGCAGGGCCAAATGGTTTTATTCGGAAAATTGAAATGGTTATAATACAGCCACTGATAATTGAAACGCAATGAAAAAGGGATTTCAAAACTATGGCTTCAGCAAGTTTCAGTGAAACCTTCCCCGCCATGATTCACTGAAGTTTCCCCACCATGATTCTGACTACTTGTGCCGGGCGATTTTTCCGGACAATATTTTTATTCCATAATGTAATGGGTTGTAACTAATCAATTACAGTTCATCAAACAGGAACATTTAAGAATTATTCACAACTAGACCTCACACTGAAACTAATATTCCGGCCTATTTCGACAAAATACAATGTATGACTGAGGAGTTATCGTTTAACAATACAAACGGTCGTGACTAAAAAAATCATCGAACCGGGACACAAAAGGAATTTGACACCACCCTGGTGCTTCCATGCAAATTTCCGCTAAGTTTGATCCAGTATGTAGGAGGAGTTCTCCGCACAGGATATTGATACAGACAGACGGACAGACAGCATAAAGACAACATATCTCCCTGAGATGCGGGGACACAATAAATATGTGTTCGTCAATACCTTTTTAAAGGGACACATACAGTTGGATCCTTTTTTCTTCATCGAAGACGGACATTTGTCTTTGCCTTTATCTTTGAACTCTTTCTTCAGGTATTCACATACGTCATCGACGTGACATATATGTAACAGGTCGCAAAAATCTGTTTTGCCGCCGTGGGTCCGAATACTGATTGAAGCCTTAAATATGTAGGAGTGAACAATATTTTTTTATTAAACATTTATAGTATCGTAATATACAACTGCAAATGGTCAGGCAACAGCGACAAGTCATCAGGCCTAAAAGTATGAAACACTACATAATATTTATAAAAAAGCAAAATGGTTGAGAAACAAGATATTTATCTGATTTTAAACACATAAACATCAGGTCGACAAACTGTAATATATGGCATGTTTAACTGATATCAACTAACCGCGACATGTCCCTCTCATCGATTCACTCCTGAAACTTTATATAATACAGAAATAAAAAAAAATTCAAATGACACTGCAACCATAAAAACAAAGACGGTAATTTTCCTGCTTTATATTACTTTGTTACTATAGTAACACATATTTATAAAACCATATCGTTACCTCAACATGAGCAACAACGTCGGTGAATAAGTCCACGGCTACAGATATGGTTGACGGAGTATCAAATTGGACAACGTCGGGTGTCAATGATATCGATTTGAACCAAAGAGGAGGGTCAACGGTGTTGTTGCAGTTGCTCCAGGAGAAGTTAGTATTTTTGCCGATCTCATGAAAAAGAGATTAAACAACTACAATTTTTACATAGTGTAAAACCAGGTAGAAAGTAATAAATTCTAATTTGCATAACCTTTGCAAATGAAAATATTATATGTAAACTTTTTATATTGATATAGAAATATAAAACCAACAGTTTTCTCTTACAGTCGTCTTGTAAACCACCTAATTGAAGACTGTATACTGTCATTCCATACTTGGATTCAGATTTATTATTTCTGGTCCTTTGGGGTTTAGTGAGGTTAAATTTAGATACTGCGGAGCCAAAACAGTCAAGTCAAATTTAAGATATTTTTATAAAATTTTCTTCTTATTATAACAAGCACTCAGAAACAATTTGTGAGCATGATTATTGACATGTATTTGGTCTTTATAAAAATTGTGAATTTCATGTCCCTGGATATTTTGGTTTGACCCTAACGCCTATTTTACTAAATTTATAAAAGACAAAATGGCAAAAATTTCTGGTGACTCATTTGAATGGTTATTGGTGTGATTTGTTGTTGCTAACATTACGGTTAATTCTAATGTTTTATTGAGTCGTCCAACTCCACCCTCTCTTCTCTCTCTCTCTCTCTCTCTCTCTCTCTCTCTCTCTCTCTCTTTCTTTCTCTCTATTTATCTCTCTCTCTTTCTATCTTGTAACCTTGGGACTTGGCCAAAACAGTCAAATGTAAGGTAAACTTCTTATTTTTATTATAGTAATAATCTAATTGTAAGCAAAATGAATGAGGCCTATGCGTCCGTCATGAGAATTGTGAAGTTCATGCCACCGGTACTACTTTACTAAATCTATATAAGAGAAAATGATGTGATTTGTTGATGCAGAGGTAACGTTCAAAATGCATGTTTGGATTTTTGCCACTTCGCCAATGATAATAGTTAGAAAATAGATTCATATAGCTTTATGCCATCAATGATAATCTCAGGTAACCGTTAAGGCCCATAGACATATTGTTCTTGATATCTAAAGTTATAATTGTTTAGATGTGATACTTAACTTTAATATTGCTATGATTAATCAAACAAAACATATTGATTGATCAAACAATATCAGATATTAATCAAGCAATATAAGGGATTTAATAAACAATATAAGGGATTGATCAAACAATAGAAGGTACTGATCAAGCAATAGAAGGTACTGATCAAGCAATAGAAGGTACTGATCAAGTAATAGAAGGTATAGATCAAGTAATAGAAGGTATAGATCAAGTAATAGAAGGTATAGATCAAACGATATAAGGTATTGTTTGATCAAATAATAGCAGGTATTGATTAAGAAATAAAAGCAATATAAGGTATTGATCAAGAAATAGAATGGATTAATCAAATAATAGAAGGTATTGATCTAGCAACATAAGGTTTTGATCAAGCAATGTAAGAGATTTATTAAGCAATACAAGATATTGTTCAAACAAAATGAGTTATTGGTCTAGCAATGTAAGGTATTGTTAAAACAATATAAGGCATAGATCAAGCAATACAAGGTATTGATCAAGCATTATAAGGCATTGCTTAAGCAATTTAAGGTATTGAACAAAGAACATAAGGTATTGATTAAGTAATGGTTGATATTAATCAAACAATAGTAGGTAATGATCAAGCAATATAAGGTATTGGTCAAACTGTATAAACGAAATGGATTGATCAATCAATTTAAGGTATTGATTAAGAAACAACAGGTATTGATTAAACAATAGAAATTATAGATCAAGCAAAATAAGGTATTGATCAAGCAATATAAGATATTGATCAAGCAATAGAATGTTTTGATCAAACATTAGAATGTTTTGATCTAGCAATGGAAAATATTGATCAAACAATATAAAGTAATGATCAAGCAATATAAAGAATTTATCAAATACTAGTGTGCTTTGATAAAAAATATATTGATCAAGTATTATAATGGATTGATTAAGCAAATAATATAAGATATTATTCAAGCAATATAAGATATTGGTAAAACAATATAAGGTATTGACCAAACAATATATGTTATTGATTAAGCTGTATAGTGTATTGATTAAACAATATAAAGGTTTGATCAAACTATATAAAGGATTAATCAATCAATATAAATGATTGATCAAACAATATAAGAGATTGGTCAAGCAATATAAGTGAAACTTTCAAGATTGGAATGGGTCTGTTACAGATAGGTACGATTGAATATGTAGGTGATTTAAATTGACTGTCAATTTAATGTTCCGGTTCAGTTACAGTTGAATGATTAATCAAACAAATTCACGTCTAGTTTAAGATAAAACCAGACCGGACGAGTTTCATTTACGCGTATGACTCGCGATTCGCAATTCCAAAATAAAAGCATTATTAAATTAGTAATTCATTAATGGAAATTGTAAATTCATGACAGCACATTTCATTATGTCATAAATGTAGGTTAAATTGATGCAAAACATATTTAAAATTTCAGTAACTTTAACTGAAGTTTAAGGACAATACAAGCTCAGATATGTCTAGTTCTACAGTTTGTATGTGAACATGCGTGTTCATATGTTTCACAACCCATAACAATACATTTATATATAAAACAGTGCCATATTTTGAGGTACATGTATGTGTAGGCTCTAAGAATATATGTAATGATTAATTGCTGAATACACTAAAGATAAATAATATGTTATGTTTTGTGTAAATCGAACATATTTTTTTCGTAAAAAAAATGTATTGAATAAACTGATTCAAGCAACGTCCAGTCAGTCATTCATTAAATTGTATTTAACATTGCCATGTACTTAGAATAAAATGATAATTGACATCAAAGTGAAATAAATATTTCATATATGTGCGCCGCAGCAAAGTTATCTTGTTGGAACAGATTATACTTAACTTCCGCGTTGTTATCAAAACATACTTGAGAAAAACAGTGCTTGAGATACACAATCTAGAAGTGTTTAACATGATAATAAATTACCTTCTTGTCTAAGACGACACGTTTAGCAGCAATAGCTGTTATAACAGCCATATATACGGCGATTTTAAAACAGTCCATATCGTCCTGATAATTATACACAGTCGCCAATCACTGCTGGTATAGATTATAAAATTAAAACTGAAACAAGGATATTAAAGTAAATTTATTTCCTTATACGTGGGTTATAAAAATAGAAATGAAACAAACATTTTTTCGACAATTTCATACACAGAATACAAGTTGCGAAATAGTGCAAAAAGTTTGTAATTGTAGTTTTACTTCCTCCATGACAAGGAGAACAAAACATATATATTGTCCAGACAAACAGAGACAATACGAACAAAAACATACATACAAATACACAGCATTTAACAAACTTAATACAAAGTAAGTTTACGTTTAAACTTATTAATCTATATTGACTGCTTTCCATTTATAAGTATGTGAATACGTGTTTTTATATGCATGTACATTATTTAACATTGTCCGTATGTTTATACACTCCTATATACTGTGAAATCATTAATTTTCGTTGGGTACTAATTTTCGTGGATTTCGTGGGGCGCCTAGACAACGAAATCAAATACCCACGAACTTAGTTTACGCTATGTAATGTTGTCAACATATAAATTACCTCTGTGTTCATATGCCTACGTGCATGCATTGTGGTAAACAACCCATCCTTTATTTTATATATTTTCTTTCGTCATATCGCATCACTATAGACATTGATACTTTTGTCAACAGTGTAAGATTTTTTATACTCATATCATCTTTAATTCTACATCCATCCGCTGACAGACGTGTGTGTGTGTGTGTGTGTAGAGAGAGGTGTGTTGTAATTTACCCCACTGTGCGTGTCAAATATCAGAGGTACTAAAAATAGACCGTCACCTTGTAACAAATTGCTATCGAGTTGAATTGATTGATTGATTGAATTTTTAGCGTCATTTTTATGCCATCAAGGGCTAACAGACGATCAGTTAACCTAACCACTGTTTCCTGGGATTAACCAGTACTCGAGCACACCGCATCTCCGCAAGTAACTGATAACTTTCCCACTTGAATCAGTGGTGAGAGACGAATGATAATGAGACACAATGTCGTATATCAATCATCACGGAGACTGTTGCCGGGCGGGGGATTCGATCTCACGAACCCTTGATTGATAGCTAGACGCGTAACCGACTGAGCTAATCGGGCCCGGCTCTATTGAGTTGAAATAGTTTCAAACAATGTGACGTATAGACCTACGGTAAACATTGTAAAAAAGTGTAAAACATTGTAAAGGGACAGTATGTGCGCGTACAAAGAAAACTAAAACACAAGTTTATATTGTTTCTCTTTATGATCATTTTTAATAAAACAAACAAATCTCTTAAAAGTCGTAGCACATTCATTTACTGTTTATTATCACAGTCACGTGATGTGGCACGTACTGTTGTTATTTACTGCAGGCCTGACTTCTGAAACCCTTTCTGGATTAGATCTCGTACTTCTCCTTTCCTCTCCTCTGGTTTGCATAATAATTAGTTCAATATCGTACTTGTATATTAGGGTACTAACTGGCATGTGTCAACTCTTATTGGCACAGCGGGGTGCGATAAACCCTGACGAGCGATGTGTGCACTACAGCAGAGGTTAATTACTGGATAGCACTATGCGATGCCGAAAACGTAAACTTTATCTTTTTGATTTTTTTTTTTTTTTTTTTTTTGAAATTTGGTTTCGACGAATTTAAGACCCCACGAATATGTCTTTGAAGTGGAAACCACGAAATTTAATAACCACGAAAATAAATGATTTCACAGTATATATTTATGGAAGAAAAAATGAATCAGTTCTTGAGGCTTGGTATGCTTCTTCGACATTTAAACCAACATTTTACTAATGAATATAGAACCTCGTGTCTCAATGTCGTAACCCGAATTATAGGTTGAATTTTCCACCACCATTGTAACTTAGTATAATGGCCGCAGACATGTTTCATCAATTAAAATCTCTTCTCCGTCTTTATCATATTCTAATGTAGCATTTTTGTTAAATAAACAAAATAAATAGTATGAGAACATCAACCACTATAAAAACTGTTATGTAAAGCCAAATTGAAATATAGTTTATTTCCCTCCCTATTTATTCACTAAAAAGCTGCCTATTAAAAATATCACTTTTTGGAGACAGTACCTCTTGCAAACATCGCTGCATTACTATGTACGTGTATACTCCTTGTTGTTGTTTACCATGATAATAAGTCCATATAGTAAACCCATCTCGTCGGATATATATTTATTGTCAGAGAACAAACAAATATTATAATTTTCTTGGCCTTATATGTTTTACAACCGACACAAAAACAATGCAAGTCGGTTATTTACTTATAAATGGTCAAATTCTCAACAATACATCTTAATGTTAAAAAAAAACACATTTGTTATACACATAAGGAAATAAAAGTATTGTAAACAAACACAAAACTACGTCATCTAATATGTGAAAAAAATATTTACAATGTCACGGGCTTAATTTATTTATAAAAAAATATACACAAATGATAATTCAGATCTTAAACATTCTTATTTACTTCAAATTCATTCTTATTATTTCAATATACAAAAATGTAAATTACGTCTTAAATGTGCAGGCAACAGTCATGCTATCAGTAGCTTTATATTTTTCCATAGTTTCAGCATATGTATCACTTCGCATATACGAACAACCCCAATGTTGATATGACAGATATATTAATTTATAGTTTGTAGCAAAACATTAACCGTTACTATCACTCTTTGTTTTCGATTATTCAAAGAGCATACCTCAACTTGTCGTATAAAGATAGGCGTGTCTCTTGGCGGGCGCTCGGTTATCAGTTATATGCAAACGTAAATTCCATTCACACACAAACAATTACTTTCCATACATCACTTATGCAATAATGTTTACTTGCTTATGACGAAATATTGTCCAGTCATAACCCAATCTCTCATTCAAAACATTTGCCCTGCAGTATACATAGTTCAGCCAATCAACAGATCTGTGTCTTTTGACAGCATACAACAGAATAGTATGAAAACTTTTAAACATAGAAAATCAAGTACAAAACTTTTAAGAAAATAATTATGATTATTAAAAACACAAGATATAGTTAAAATTTAGTTGTTTTATGACGCCAACCAGAAGGAAGGAAGGTTCCAGGCTCACACTCTATGTATAAAAACAACACATTAATATAATATAGTTTGAAATTAAAACAATGCCTACAGATGAGAACCAATCGAATCCAATATATGTATATATATATTTGTCGTTAGATATAGATCTTACGACAAAAATGGGCGATAGTGGATATGTATCATTCATTTATCATTTAAAACGTTGGGACCACATAGGGATTGATAATTTAACCACAATAATGTACATGACAAAAAAGAACGAAATGAGCATTATCATCTGAAGGATCTCTACCCCTATGCAGAGATAGTTGTTTTTAATAACAAAAATGGTAATATCAATCAGATTAACGTGTAAGTGTGGCAACGATAATCGTTAGATTCAATACCATATTGCCAATGAACTAATACTATTATATTTAGAATCAAACATTGTCGAAATATATATTCATAAGAAAATGTACATTAGATTTTATTTGTATTTCAGCATTCATTTCCGAAGACAGAATTCATCCAAATGGTACCTTGACAAATTAAAACAACGTGTTTCAAGTGCTTGCAAATGAAGACATTCACGAGAACATTTTCATCAATAAGTTCCAGCCACCGGAATACATTGATGACTACAATCATTCCGTAAAATATATATTTATTTATTTGCCAATTTGGTAAATAGAATGCATTTTTATAATAAGAATAATATCCATGGCAATTTTTGCGAACTATATAAATTGTAAATACACCAAAATGAACTCAAACTAATAAAGAACCTGGAAACAAAAATGAAATACTCACAAACGCCCACAAAAAACAAATATAAATACCAGTGTCATGCCAAAGATAAAACATCCCACAATGAACGAAGCCATTGGAAACAGGAAACAACACACAAAGCATGCTACAATTATGTAACGGGAGCCATCATCGCAGTTCGGTAAATTCATAACTGAACAGTAACATTTAATGAAATTTACAATTATTTTCCAATTTGAATTCATTTTGTATATAAAAAAGTGATCGACTTCGTTCCAATGGATGTCGACTTGCTCTAGGTGCACATTCTGAAATATACAAACATGCAAAATTAAAAGGTGAATACAATTGAATTGCCAAATTATGTTTCAATATGTATGATAGTTGCCTAACCTAATTTTTACTTTATGGCAGTTTATATATGACCCGTCCAGTTTTATTGGTGAATAAAGATCTCATAATGAATTCGAGTAGAACTAGTGTCCTTCCCTAAGAATTTGACAAATGTTATAACATCATGTTTTTGGACTCTGCGTTGAGAAGCAATCAATTCAAACGATCATAACTGAAATGTTCACTTGGTCATATTTTCGTAATGAAAATCACCTGATAAGAAGTTAAGTGTAACAAATTATTCAAATGGAATATTTACTCGAGACAAAAGTTTAAGGTGAAACACCCAAGTTTTCGTCCTTGGCTGCTCAGCCGCACGCTCAAACGGTAGGATCCATACACCACAATACCCTTGGCCTTTTTAAGATAATACTCTTTGTTCCTCACACTGTAGTTTCTCTGTAATTAAAAAAAGGTTTATCTCTTTACTTCATAAAGACGCCTTTGGACACCTCTAATATTGAACGCATTAATTCACCACATATCAGCAATGGGTGAATTATGTTTATGTTAACTGACAGAATGGAAAACAGTGCAGGAAGTGTTCAGATTGCTCGTTACGAGCAATCTGAACTCTTCCTGCACTGTTTTCAAAGACCTTCGATTGGTGCGGAACAACGCGTATCTATGGAGTAAAGGGTTAAACGTTGATTATTTTTCTTCTGTTCTATTATTTCCTCCGTTACTTCCAGCAATCAATTTCTGATTATTATTGGAAGTCTCGTTTCTGAGGAAGGTTTACTGGCATTTTGCATCGCTGATTAACATAGGAGTTCAGTGAAATATTCTACATGCACTGAGTATGGCTATCCCAGTACACGGACCAACTGTTTTAAATCCCCTCCGAAATAGTGCACGATTTTACATCACCTTGCCCGAAAAAAGGCACTGTGGGAGTGCGTTTGAACAAAAAACGGACGAAACCTCACCGGTAATCGATCCGGATATCTCTTGGTCTTGGAGCAAGCATGCCAGCCACTAGACCACCAAGGCATCAAGTAAACATTTGAAATACTTGATAATATAAGCATGCTGGGCATGTTCGATACTATAAACATTCAAGCTGTGACTGTTGGAAATACGTGTAGGTTGGAAATGGACATGTTGGGAGATGTGCACGCATATTGTAATTTTATTTTACACTTGTAGTGTTTTACAACTTATGTCGACCACGTGATGCATGCGGTTTAGACACTTTTTAATTTTCGAACCGCGTGGTATATTATACTGTACCAAATTGACTGTCCACGTGATGTGGTGCTTATACTGTTATACAAAATACAAGAAACGTTATTTTGTGCCTATGTAATAATACAATAACACTAGCTGTAAAGCCATTTGCCGACAGTAACTAAATGATCACGTGGTGTGGTAACGAGAAACTTTCAATGACAACTTTGTCTGTTATGCAATATATTTCCGTGACCACGTGGTGTAGTACAGAAGCTGTAAAACCATAATACAATACAGTTCGCTGTTACCATGTTAATTCTAATTCATCATCATAGGTATCCCTACACAATTGAATATTCCCTGTATTACTGAAATACAGTCAAGGATATCCGCTGTAAAATACACATAGAAATAATTTTACAAAGCAAAAATGTATACACTCATATCAATACACAGTAGCTGGTATGTTGACTTAACTAGTTTCACAGTAACTAGTATATTGACTAGTTCCACAGTAACTAGTAATTGACTTGTTTCACAGTAACTAGTATTGTGACTAGCTCCACAGTAACTAGTATGCTGACTAGTTTCACAGTAACTAGTATGTTGATTAGTCTCACAGTAACAAGTATGTTGACTAGTTTCACAGTAACTAGTATGTTGACTAATCTCACAGTAACAATTATGTTGACTAGTTTCACAGTAACTTGTATGTTGACTAGTCTCACAGTAACTTGTATGTTGACTAGTTTCACAGTAACTAGTATGTTGACTAGTTTAACAGTAACTAGAGTGTTGAATTGTCTCACAGCAACTAGTATATTGACTTATTTCACAGTAACTAATATGGTGACCAGTTTCACAGTAACTAGTATGATGACTAGTCTCAAAGTAACTAGTATGTCGGCTAGTCTCACAGTTACTAGTATGTTGACTAGTTTCACAGTTACTAGTATATTGACTAGTTTTACAGTAACTAGTGTGTTGACTTGTCTCACAGCAACTAGTATATTAACTTGTTTCAAAGTAACTAATATGGTGACCAGTTTCACAGTAACTAGTATGATGACTAGTCTCACTGTTACAAGTATTGACTAGTTTCACAGTAACTTGTATGTTGACTAGTCTCACAGTAACTATTATGTTGACTAGTCTCACAGTAACTAGTATATTGAGTAGTTTCACAGTAACTAGTATATTGAGTAGTTTCACAGTAACTAGTATGTTGATTAGTCTCACAGTAACTAGTATGTTGACTAGTCTCACAGTAACTAGTATATTGAGTAGTTTCACAGTAACTAGTATGGTGACTAGTTTGTTTTTAAGGATAACGCAGTGACACTTCCTTAGTATTTTTACACATTTTTAACATCAATGGTACCTTATTGCAGTATATACTATGTGACATTCTGCATCAAGAAATCGAAATCTCTATGATGAATTTTAAAAAGTATTTCAAAATTAATTACATAGGATTTTATAGCATGAATTTATTTACTCATCAAAAAAGGGCGCACCCTTACTGTGTAATGTTGGCATACCGAGCTAAGTTGGCACAAGTTAGACGACACTTACTGTGTAAGGTTGGCGTACCAAGCTAAGTTGGCACAAGTTAGACGACACTTACTGTGTAAGGTTGGCGTACCGAGCTAAGTTGGCACAAGTTAGACGACACTTACTGTGTAAGGTTGGCGTACCGAGCTTAATTGGCACAAGTTAAACAACACTTATTGTGTAAGGTTGACATATCTAGTTAAATTGGCACACGTTTAACAACATTAATTGTGTAAGGTTGGCGTACCGAGCCAAATTGGCACAAGTTAGACAACACTAATTGTGTAAGATTGGCATATCGAGCTACACTTTCACAAGTTAGAATACACTAACTGTGCAAGGTTAGTGAACCGAGCTAAATTGGCACAAGTTAGACATAACTTATTGTGTCAGGTTTGTGTACCGAGCTAAACTATCACTAGTTAGAATACCGACTTATTGCATAAGGTTGGCGTATCGAGCTAAACTGCCAAAAGTTAGAATACACTAATTGCATTAGGTTGGTGTGCCAAGCTTAATTGGCACAATTTAGACTACATTAACAGTGCAAGGTTGGTTTACCGAGCTAAATTGACTCAAGTCAGACAACACTAATTGTGTAAGATTGGCGTATCGAGCTTAACTTTTACAAGTTAGAATACACTAACTGTGCAAGGTTGGTTTACCGAGCTACATTGGCATAAGTTAGACAACGCTAATTGTGTAAGGTTGGTATAAGATCAAAACTGTCACGGTTTGGAATACACTAATTGCGCAAGTTTGGCGTATCGAGCTAAACTGACACAAGTTAGAATACACAAATTGTGTAAGGTTGGCATGTAGAGCTAATTTTTCACAAGTTAGCAAAACTTTGCAAGGTTGCTTAACCGAGTTAAATTTGCACAAGTTCGACTTCACTCACTGTGTAAGGTTGGCGTACCGAGCTAAATTGGCACAAGTTAGACAACACTAATTGTGTAAGTTTGGTGTACTGAGCTAAACTTGCACAAATTCAACAAGACTTATTGTGTAAAGTTGACCTATCTAGCTTAATTGGAACAAGTAAGACAACATTAATATGTACGGTCGGTGTATCGAGCTAAAATGGCACAAGTTAGACAACACTAGTTGTGTACGGTTGGCGTATCGAGTTAAATTGGCACAAGTTCGATTACACTAATTGTTTAAGGTTGACATATCTAGCTAAATTAGTACAAGTTCGACAACACTAATTGTGTAAGGTTGGCGTATCGAGCTTAACTGTCACAAGTTAAAATACCGACTTACTGCGTAAGGTTGACGTATCAAGCGAAACTGTCACAAGTTAGAATACCGACTTATTGTGTAAGGCTGGCGTATCGAGCTAAACAGTCACACGTAAGAATAC